>MU772881.1:7594-25990 GCA_026770625.1 Nicotiana glauca | reverse complement strand
GGCCAATTTCAAGGCCCAATAGATATGAGAGTTCAATAAATAAAAATTTTCAAATAGTTCTTAAATAATTAACTAGGATTTTCTTTCCTTTTAGATACAAAAACCAATAGAAAACTTAGTCACTTTAGGCGTGACCTTTAATAATAAAATGAGACGAGCCTCGCCAAATCAAATATACAATCGCGGGCCCTCATTAATTGCTTACTAAAATACTTAGTATCCGGGATAGGTCGTTTAGCGAATTTCACGGCCTTTCCAAAATATATAACACGTTAGCTACTTTAGGCACGATTTTTAATAATATTACTTTCCTAATACGGGTGTGCATTTCATGCAACCCAAATCCAAATCTCAACGAAGTCGAAATGTGTTAAAAGCCATAGGCGTACTGGTACGGTGTGGTTCGAGATACATTTTCACGACGTTGCAATTCTTGTAAAAAATGGACAATAAATACAATAAAAGCGGATTATTGATAAAAGGCACATAAAAAAATAGAATATATATGGAAATCAGATAAAATCAAATATGACAGTTGAGCGACCGTGCTAGAACCACGGAATTCGGGAGTGCCTACACCTTCTCCCGGGTTAACAGAATTCCTTATCCGGATTTCTAGTTCGCGGACTGTTAACAGAGTCATATTTTCCTTGGTTCGGGATTCAACCGGTGACTTGGGACACCATTAATTTCCCAAGTGGCTACTCTGAATAAATAAAAATAAATCCCATTTCGATTGTCCTTTAATTGGAGAAAACTCCTTTATTACGCCCTTCACGGGGTGTATGAAACTTCGGTGAAAAGGGAGGTGTGACAGCGGGGGGAAATGAAAATTTTATTGAATTGTGACCGAACCCATAAGGCTACCTACGTATCCCCTCTTAAACGAGAATCAGGTCAGACGTAGTTCAATTTATATCATATAGGGAAAGAATGAAAATTACACATAGTAACGCTTGACTACATCTGAATTAATTGGTTTTGGCCAGACTTCTCCATCCATTTCTACAAGTATGTGGGTTCCTTATGTCAGAACCTAGTGAACCATGTATGGACCCTGCCAGTTGGGAGAGAACTTCCCTTTAGCTTCATCTTGATGTAGGAAAATTTTCTTTAACACCAGCTGTCCCGGTGCAAACTGTCTCGGCTTGACTCTTTTGTTGAAGGCTCTGGACATTCTGTTCTGATAAAGTTGACCATGGCAAATTGCATTCATTCTCTTTCAGACCATAAGAGCTAGTTTCTTATAATGACTTTTCACCCACTCTGCATCGTCGAGCTCAGCTTCCTGTATGATTCTTAAGGAAGGAATTTCCACCTCGGCGGGAATGACGACTTCTGTACCATAAACCAGAATATAGGGGGTTGCCCTAGTTGATGTGCGGACTGTGGTGCGATACCCCAATAAAGAAAATAATAGCTTCTCGTGCCACTGCTTATGTTCTCAATCATTTCCTTAGTATCTTTTTGATATTCTTATTGGTGGCTTCTACGGCCCCGTTCATTTGAGGTCTGTAATCTGTAGAGTTCTTGTGCCTGATATTGAAAGTATCACACATCGCTCTAATCAAGTCACTGTTGAGGTTGGAGCCATTGTCGGTAATGATCGACTCTGGAATCCCGAATCGACAAGCAATACGATCGCGGACAAAGTCTGCCATAACTTTCTTAGTTACTGCTCTGTAAGATACTTCTTCAACCCACTTGGTGAAGTAGTCAATTGCCACTAATGAATCTATGCCCGTTGGAGCGGCGGGCTCGATTTGTCCAATAATATCCATTCCCCAAGCGGCGAACGACCACGGTGAGCTTGTTGCATTGAGCTCATTATCTCACAAAGGTGGCATTTCCGGACATACTGAATGCAGTCCATTTCCATAGTCATCCAAAAGTAATCAGCTTGGAGTATCTTCTTTGCTAAGACAACCATTCATATGTGGACCATAGGTCCCAGCATGGGTTTCTTCTAGTAGTCTGGATGCTTCCTTCACGTCAATACACCTTAGTAATCCCAAGTCAGGATTCCTCCTATACAGAATTCCTCTACTGTGAAAGAAATTATTGGACAACCTCCGAAGTGTGCGCTTTTGAGTAGGGTTTGCAAGTCCCGGGTATTCTCCTTTTGCCAAATATTCTCTGATATCACGAAACCAAGGCTTTCCATCTTCTTCTTCTTCAACATGGGCACAATAAGTTGGCTGATCATGGATCTTTATTGGAATGGGATCGATGAACTTTTTATCTGGATGTTGTATCATGGATGACAGGGTAGCCAATGCATCGGCGAATTCATTCCGGATTCTGGGAACATGTCAGAATTATGTCTTCGTGAACCTTTTTCTCAATTCCTGTACATGATGTAGATACGGGAGTATCTTGGAGTTCTTGGTTGCCCATTCTTTTCGTACCTGATGTATAAGCAAGTCTGCATCTCCAATTACCAGTAACTCCTAAATGTTCATGTCAATAGCCATCTTGAGCCCTAAGATGCAGGCTTCGTATTCAGCCATATTATTGGTGCACGGGAACCTGAGTTTGGCAGACACTGTATAATGCTAACCAGTTTCTGATACTATGACTGCTCCTATGCCAACTCCTTTAAAATTTGCTGCTCCACCGAAAAACATTCTCCAGCCATCATAGGATTCTGCAATGTCTTCTCTTATGAATGATACCTCTTCCTCAGGAAAATACGTCTTCAGGGGTTCTTATTCTCCATCCACGGGGTTTTTAGCAAGGTGATCTGCTAGTGCCTGTCCCTTGATTGATTTTTGAGTCACGTAGACAATGTCGAACTCACTCAATAGGATTTGCCACTTGGCTAGCTTGCCAGTGGGCATGGGCTTCTGAAAGATATACTTTAGAGGATCCATCCTTGATATGAGGTATGTAGTATAGGCACAGAAGTAATGCCTCAACTTCTGGGCCACCCAAGTCAGAGCACAACAGGTGCATTCTAACAGAGAATACCGGGCCTCGTACGGAGTGAACTTCTTGCTGAGATAGTAAATATCCTACTCTTTCCTCCCTGTTTCATCATGCTGCCCCAGGACACAACTGAAGGCACCATCTAACACTGCGATGTAGAGTAGTAGAAGTCTACCTGGCTCAGGCGGGACCAAGACTAGTGGTGTTGGTAGATATTCCTTGATTCTGTTGAAAGCTTTCTGGCATTCATCAGTCAATTTGGTAGCGACATCTTTCTTCAACATCTTGAAGATTGGCTCATAGATGATCGTGGACTGTGCAATGAACCGGCTGATATAGTATAGTCTTCTCATGAAACTCATTACGTCCTTCTTGTTTTTGGCGGTGGAAGTTGCTGAATGGCCTTGACCTTTGATGGATCCAATTCTATTCCTTGGCGGCTCACAATAAACCGAAGTAATTTTCCAGCAGGAACCCCAAATGCACACTTTGCATGATTCAGTTTTAGGTTGTACTCCGTAGTCTATTGAAGAATTTCATCAAATCTTCCTTGTGATCAGTGGCCTTCTTCGACTTGATGATAATGTCATCTATGTATACCTCTATCTTCTTGTGTATCATATCATGGAAAATGGTGTTCATGGCCCTCATGTAGGTGGAACCTGCATTTTTTAACCCAAATGGAATCATCTTGTACCAATACATTCCCCACGGCATAATGAAAGCCGTTTTCTCAGCGTCTTCTTCATCCATCCAGATCTGATGATACCCGGCGAAGTAATCTACTAATGACTGCAACTCATGCTTGGCGCAATTGTCAATCAGGATGTGTATGTTTGGCAAAGGGAAGCCATCTTTCGGACTGGCCTGATTGAGATCCCGATAGTCGACACAGACTCTTACCTTCCCGTCTTTCTTTGGTACTGCAATGTTAGCTAACCATGTCGGATACTCAACTACCCTAGGAACTTTAGCTTTGACCTGCTTGATGACTTCTTTCTTGAGTTTCAAACTCATGTCAGGCTTGAACTTCCTGAGCTTCTGCTTTATCGGCGGACATATCGGATCAGTCGGCAGTTTGTGAGCCACAATAGATGTACTCATGCCTTTCATCTCGTCATATGACCAGGTGAATATGTCCTCATATTCTCTTAGAAAATCTGTGTATTCCTTCTTTCCTGATGGCGATAAGTGGACGCTAATTCGCGTTTCTTTGACCTTTTCTGCATCTCCTAGGTTAACAACCTCAATCTCGTCCAGGTTGGACTTCATCTATCTTCAAAATTCTCAACTTCCTTAACAGTCTTCTCCGGTATGTCATCTTCCTCCGAATCTATGTATGTTTGTTGCGTTGTCTCATTGCATGTCACAGTCATTGGTTCATCAAGATAAGTAATAGTAATGATGTATAAGTAAAGTAATGACAGAAAATAATAAGAGTGTTGATTTATAATGAAAATCGAAATGCTTTGATAAATTCCATAACTATTTTGAACATTGAAGATCTTATTGCGGAAATTTAAAATGCGAAAGGAAAAATTAACTAGTAAAAATAAAAGATATAGCATGATGCTTGTTCCGCCTTGCTACCCTGATGCTCGCCGGGCTCTGGTGGTTCTGATGGTCTAGTTATTGAGGCGTGCTCCTCTGCTTACGGCCTGTATGGAAGGGCCTTCCTCCCTTCCTCCTCAAGAACGTCACAACTATCCATATCATCGTCTTCTAGGAACAAATTCTTCATCGTTGCCAGTGCTTCCTCTTCTTCTGACCCATAGATAACATCGGTCGGTTGGAAAGTCTGTTCCAAGCATGGTATTGGCTATTCCAGCAGATAGTAAGGACCGCACTATGGTGGTGACTAGTTATTGAATTCTTCCCAAGTATACTCATATCCCAGACCGAAGGTGGTGCCATATTTCTTGAGTTCTATAGGCTTAGCGATTCCTTGGAGGTTCTTGCTAAGCCCCTTGGTAGGTTCGTACCCACTCCAGTTCAATATGCTCTCAATTTTATTTTCCCACCATTTGTCCTTGTCAATGGTGTTGACTCGCTCGATGTGATGATAGGTCTCCCACCTATCTTTCTTTTACCTTCGATTGTCGGAATGGTCTGCGACTGTATATAAGATTGCTACCATCGTTGTGAATGATCACCTCCTGGTGATTCCACTCAAACTTCATTACCTGATGTAGTGTTGATGCTACGGCCCCGACGACATAAATCCATGGTCGTCCCAACAACAAATTGTAAGATGCCGGCACGTCTATTACTTGAAAATTAACATCAAACCAAGTATGCCCTGTTTGCAAACACAGACTAATTTACCCAATGGTGGACCTTTGGGAACCGTCAAAATCTTTCACGTTGATGGACCCATCCTTTATCTCATGCAGTCCTTTACCCAACGTCCTGAGTGTTACCAACGGACAAATGTTGAGGCTGGATCCCCCATCAATCAGGACTCCGATGATAAAATAATCTTCATATTGCACGGTGATGTGCAATGCCTTGTTGTGACTCAACCCTTCTTATGGCAGCTCATCTTCATGAAAAGTGATCTTGTGACTTTCCAATACCTGTCCTACCATGTTAGCCACCTCTATGCCGGTGATGTTTCTTGGCACATATGCTTCACTCAGCACCCTTAACAGGGCATTCTTGTGTGCATCTGAATTTTGTAGCAAAGCAAGGATAGCAATTTGCGTCGGTTTTTTGTTCAGCTGGTCAATGACCAAGTATTCCTTGGCCTGTATCTTTCTCCAGAGATCATCTAGCCCGATCTCGACGATGGTTGGCCGGCTAGAGGCCTGCTTGCTCGACTCAGCCAGATGATCCGGGGTATAAACTCTACCAGTTCTCATCATACCCTGTGCCACAATAGCCTCTCCGAACATAACCCGTCCTTTCCTTTTTGCCTCGGCTGTATAGTCCCATGGTATAGCCTTTGTATGGAATGGTGTCATGGCTGACATCTCCACTGGAATCGGCGTGGCTATCTTTACTCCGAACGGAGCATGTACTTTGGGCGGTAAAACTGCAACTTTGAATGGTGTAGGTGCCTTTGCTGGAGACACGAATTTGACCTCAATTGGCGCTTACGTCTTTGTAGAGGATTTTGCTTCAAACTCAAGTGGCACTGACATATTTACCTCGTCATCCACAGAGGGATGAATCTGGACTATGATCGGATTAAGGGTGACTATTGGTTTCTTTGGGTCATCATCTTCTGTGATCAAATTGATGGATCCCTTGGGATCCTAATCATCCTCTATTTCAATTATGTGAACGCCTCCACCCTTGTGGTCAGGCTCCTTTGCCACAATAATCTTGTTATCAATTAAAGTTTGGATCTTATCTTTCAGAGAATGACATTCATCAATAGTGTCATGCCAGAATGGTATGCAAAAGATTTATTTGGATTAACCCACTGAGAAGGGTTCTCATGAGTTGCAGCAAGGATAGGGGTGACATAACCAGCAACTTTGAGTCTTTTATACAACTGGTCGATAGGTTCAGCAATAGTCGTATACTATTTTGGAGGCCTCCGGTCAAAGTTTGGATGAGGTCTAGGGAAGTTTTGGTGTGTAGGAAGGGATTGATAGTGGGTTGGTTAAGTATTGTAGGCTTGGTAAACATGTGCGGGTTGGGAATATTTTGGTGAAGTTGGCTGATATGTGGGAGGTGATTAATAAGTGGGTGGTGGAGTTTGGTAAGAGGGTGAGGGTGCTTGGTAGTTTGGAGTAGGATGATATGTGAGTGGAGGCATTGGGTAGGTTTGGTATTTGATGGAAGATTTGGTTCTTTGTGCAACCATTACGGCTCCTACGTCCCTTTTCTTGGACACACCTCCTAACTGTAAGGCCTTATTTATAGCTTGCAAGGGCTCGAAGTTCATAACCATACCAATTTTGATGCCTTCTTCGATCCTTTCTCCCAGCTTGATAATGTCAGAAAATTTGTGGCCCTCAATTATCATCAACCTTTCATAATACTGTGGGTCTTGAGCCCGGATGAAGAATTTGTTCATTTGTTTTTCTTTTAAGGCAGGTCTAATCGGACCTCCAGTGAGTAGCATACTCGCGGAATGTTTCTATGAGCTTCTTCTTTAGATTTTAAATATAGAACACATCCGGCGCATTCTCCGTGTTGAACCTGAACCTGTCCATAAAGTCGAATGCCATGTTTACCCAGTTTGACCACTTCTTTGGATCTTGGCTAATGTATCAAGATAAAGCATCTCCCTTCAAGCTCCTTATGAAAAGCTTCATGCGGATTTTGTCATCTTTTCCTACTCCAACCAGCTTGTCACAGTACGGTCTCAAATGGACCCTTGGATCCCCTGTACCATCAAACATCTCGAACTTAGGAGGTTTTTACCCCTCGGGTAGTTTGACATCGGGCTGTATGCAAAGATCTTCGTAGTTCAGCCCTTCAATTCCTTTACTTCCTTCAACGCCTTGAATTCGGCTAGTCAATTTCTTAAGTTCTTCGGCCTAGTTTCTGATAAGCAAGTCTTTATCATCAGGCTCGGGTGTGTTTGAGATGGGTTGTGGCATAGTTTCCACGTAGATGGGTTATGGTGGGTGTGGCAGTGGTCCTTTGTGGAGTTTTGGGGTTCTGGGGTGAGCAGCGGGGTGGAAGGTGCTGCAGTGGTAGTGAGGAGCGGGAAGGTTCTGCTTTGGGATATTTTGTGGAGGTGCAGGGTTTTGAGCATTTGGGAAATTGATATGTGGAGTGGTGAGGGAAAATGATAGATTTGCTAGATTCCGAACCTGATTAAGTTCTTCTTGGAATTTTAGTAGCTTTTTTTCAAGTTGGGATGTATTTTCTCTGGAAACCTAAGCAACATGACCATGAGTGACCTTCTACCTGTTCAGTTGAGTTCTCCTTTCTAGCGTTGTTCAAATCTTCCATCTTCCCTTTGTTCTTGTTTTTGACAGGACTAAGAGTAGGAGTGGGCGGAGGGCCCCTGGATCTCGTGGAATAAGATGATGTTGCTAGAGTGCACGAACTAACCTTTGGGGAGTGGAATAAATAAAAAAAAGTAAAAACAAAAAGGTATCAAGTCAGTTAGGATTATAAAAAAATGTTGCGATATTTAAACACATAGTGCGGGAATGTAAATCGTGTCCTAATTTGGGGACCTCTTTATACCTGAGGTAGGCCTAAAGACAAGTTTATTTGGAGAACTTGGAATTCTAAATGCCTCATTTTATTGATAAAAAGTAGACGAATCCCAAATCAACACTAAATAACAGGAAATAAAAGTTGCTAGTGGCCATTGCCCTTATTACATTTCGTAAAAAGAAGAAAACTCCTATCTATTTGGTCCCAGAAGGACCTTCCCCATTTTTGGCATTCCTGGCTCCATCGAACAGCTTTCCCAACTCGCAAAGTCCCAGCAATAGGTAGGCTCTAGCTAGGTGCCCGCCTTCATTTCCTTCAGCATTTTGGCGGTCTTCGACCCTCTTGAGAAATTTCTTCTCCAACTCCACTATGCCTCGCTCCAAATATCCCAGTCGCTTGTTGGCACTGACAGCCATATCCTTCTATTCCTCAATTAGCTTTTGATTGGCTTCTTGTATTTCACGGTGCTCACTTTCACATTCCCGAATTCTTTTGCGCAGTTGATTGTATTTGACCTGTGCCTCAGACTTTTTATCCATGATCTTGTGACCTCGAATAAACACAGGCTTGGTCAGGCCATCATGCTTATCCTCCAACCAGCCTGAATAATAGGGGGCACAACTAGCTTGGTATCTATGTGGCTTGATGGTATCCCTTCCCATGACGATCTTGCAGTGCCACATATTTTGAGCTTGGCACTTGTAAGGACTATCATCATCCTGGAAGTTAGCCCGAAAGTGACTCATCTTGTCAACCCTGGGTACAACCCGCTTCCTACCAGCTTGCCTCATAATCGGAGAGGGACATAAGGGTATGTTCCTCTTAGGCCAATCAATATCAGGAAAGGTGCATCTCTGGATCGGGCGATGAACTCCTCAGTTAGAAACCACTCGAACATCCATCGTACCTGTTCCTCAGTCAGATTGTCAAACAGCTCTACCCATCCCTCGACGTCTTCCGATTGAGCAAACATGGTGGGCATGTAATTCATTCGCTTGGGATAATGGAAGCCCATATGATCATCCAAGTCCCTTCGCTGAATCTCTTGTTGATATTCACCCCTTTGGAGATGCTCCATGAGCTAGAGCTGGAGTAGCAAATTGCAGCACTCGAAGTGTTTGGCTCCCTGTTGACACCTTTCCAAGGCTCAATACATCTCCGCAATGATTATGGGCACAATACTGAATGGTTGCCCACCAATTACCTCAATTAGAGTTTTAGTTACCATAGCCAGACTGGTACGGATCCTTGCTTTCTTTGTTGGAAAAACTATCATCCCCAGGAAAAAAACATGAAGACGAAGACCCTTCGGTGAATATGCCCCAAAGATGTGATGGCAAACTCGTCAGGATAGGTACGATAGGATTTTCTGTGACCGTATCTCTCGTCTAAATAGTCAAAAGGGATGTAAGATTCTTTCAAACATGTCAGTTCTGGATTCTTCTTTAAACCCATCATTTTGAAGAAGCCCCTGCCCTTACGATTTTTTGGCATTAACAAACCTGGAGTTTCCCATTCTATACCTGCCAATCCTCCTATTTCTTCTGGTAAGGGTGTCATTTCAATGTCTTCAAAGCGGAATACGGACATTTCATAATCCCAGAACAAAGTAGCAGCTTCTATGATCTTGTTGTTAGGTTGGATTTCCAGGAGAGAAGGTAGGTTTCCTAAATATTTCCGGAGAAGAGTTTGATCACTGGAGTGAATATCTTTCCACCAGCCTAGCAGTTTTGGGTGGATGTTGGTGACCATGCCGAATCTGGGGACTTCGTGCCTCACGTTTCTGCAAGACAAATAAGGTTAGGCCCTTACCCTTACCGGACTCCACTATTTAATATCAATAATCAGCATAAAAGCATTTATCTCTCCAAATAAATGCACAAAACGTGGTAGTGTCCGTTTGGGTTTAGGGAAACCTAGTGGACTTTGAACGAGGCTATCTTAAAGAGTCATTATGCGGATAACATAACTGACTCGGCTAGGTTTGACCATGATGCATGCATAGTTAAAAAGAGTAAGGTTTCTATGGGGTTTTAGACTGGTACCTTTGAGCGGACAACTCAAGGGGAAAGGCACGGAACCATCTACCACACCGTTGATCGACTGGTTTTATTGCAAATATGCCTTTTCCGGATTTAGGGATGATAATATTGGAAGAGCGTAACCACTCATTATAAGCGTTGCTATGATATTTGTTTGGAAAGAGTGGAATATAATGTTGAGCATAATTGTGAAATAATTAAAGACATGTTGTCACGTATTTGCACGTTAAGGAAACAGTAAATACAATAGTTTCATTATTTAAAGCAGTAGTAAAGGAGAGCAGAAAAGGAAAGAAATAAAATACAAGTCGGTTGCATAATTAAAAAGGGAATTGAATGCTTAAAGGAATTAAACAAGTAATAAAGGAGCATAAATTCACAATAATAGTCTGAAATGGTAAAAGCCTAATTCTCTCCAGCAGAGTCGCCATGCTGTCGCGCCCCCTTTTTCTCGTGAAATCGGGTTTATGATATTTAGAGGGACAACTCATTCCTTTTGGGAACTAGGTTTGCATTTGAAGAGTCGCCGCCTAATAATTAGGGTGCATTAGGACACCAAAAGAGTTTGATTTGAATAACCAGAGATAGGGTAAGGACTTGAAATTATTCTAAGGGGAAGGTGTTAAGCACCCTTCAGAATCCACTAGTGTGGTTCCCGGCCAAACAATTATTGTGAATTGAGGTGCAATTAGCATATAGGAATATAAGGCTCAAATAAGAGGGGATTCCAACACATAATGGTTTAAAAGTAAACAAAGTTTGAAAGAACAATTAGAAAAGCCGACTTTTTTAACTAATGAGTTAAAATGCTGAAAGAAAATAAATGAAGAACAAAGGAAGGGGGGTCCTAGGTTTATTCAAAATATGAATCACCCCGCACAATGTTCGGTAATCACTCCTCAATGAGGGGCTACATGTGATGTTATCGCGTGGTCATCATATCCTTATCTACCCTTCCTATCCTGTTAATGTATTTAAAGCACAAATTAGTTTTGATTACTTATTGCATGCTACTACCCGTCCCACTCCCATCAGTCCCGGAGGCACTTACTAATGCTAAAAGGGAGGGATATTAGGCTTATTTGAAGTTTCAAAGGTAAAAACTCTAAGGCGGCATACAAAACACATATTTTATATTTGGGGGAAAGCATATAAACAAATAAAGGCTCATATATACCTCTTTAAACAAAGAAAGCGTATAATTAGCATGACTTGCACATACTTTTTAGGTCTGATTAAAAATACCAAAGATGAGAGAGTTTAAATATTCAGGCTGATTGGTTTATAACACAACTCAGATAAGAAGTCCCAATCAGGCCTGCCTGCTGGTTGTAATGATTAATAGAAACATATTTAGTTTAC
The DNA here is from genome assembly GCA_026770625.1 of Nicotiana glauca. Classification (NCBI taxonomy): domain Eukaryota; kingdom Viridiplantae; phylum Streptophyta; class Magnoliopsida; order Solanales; family Solanaceae; genus Nicotiana; species Nicotiana glauca. The sequence goes on along the minus strand of MU772881.1, from coordinate 14,531 downwards.
AGTTATTACTCTAAGGCTTGCCTAAGTGTTTAGACGGGATCCTATAGGCATTATATCTACTGAACTTAGAAGGTGATGAGATAGTAAGGCTCGAAATGAATTGTTTGAAGTCCTATATGCATACTTGTTAAACTTGTTAAGTGAGGGACTTAGATTACTAAAAGAGATGCAGAATGTAAAAAAATTAAATAAATTGGTTATAGGTTTTGCAGGTGATAGTATCTACTATTACCGATTTTATATCCAACATTGACTATGAATAAAAACGAATCAGAATTGCTCAAGGATCCCTATATGCATGATTTCTATGCATTTTGGATTTTAGACGTGGTATATAACTGCAAAAACCTTATAGACACGGTGTCTAAGTGCAGAAACTTGTTTTAAACCTTATAGACGTGGTATCTAAATGCAGAAACTTGTTTTAAACTTTATAGACATGGTGTCTAAATGCGGTTTGAATTATTAAAATATTCCTATAGGCATGGTTTCTAGGTGAAGTTTGAATATGCAGAAGTTAAAACATCCTATAGGTATGATTTCTAGGTAAAGTTTGAATATGCGGAAGTTAAAACACCCTATATGCATGATTTTTACCCTTGCATGCATAGTTACCCACATCTTTTCACTAGCCAGTCCCAGATGTTTATTACAAGTTATTGCAAACCAGAATAATAAATTACATCAGAAAAGTACAAACAGAGGAAGCCTGATTCTTGACTTCCTCTCTGAGTTATGAGATAGACCAACTCAAAGACCATTGATCCAAAGCCTTTCTCCAATTTGAGTGTGTCAGAGTTCCCTAAGAGCCTCAATGGGACTCCGGGCAGTGCTCACACCCAAATTGTATCACCAGAATTGGGATAAGTGCAATGTGGAAGTGCTAGCCCTCAAGTGTCCAAGTTCAGAGGGAGCTCATGGGTCCCAAGTCAAGGCTCACAAGAGAGGGGCAGAATTTAAGTCTAAGAGAGAGTGCAAGTGAAGAAACAGAGTTCTGATGGAATAAAGGAGAGGGAAAGGGGTGCTGGGAAACATCCATAAACAAGTTGATAATTTCATACAAAAGGGGTTCAGGGGTTGGGAAATTGCAAAGAGCCTACGTACTTAGGCAAGGGTCAACTTTGGTCATGCACAACAATAGAAGATGCTGGCATGCCCATAAGCCCACAAGAACACACAATACTAGAGAATACATAGAGGTTATGATCCCAGGGGAATCAAGTTTGAGTCATGGACAACAATGCTCAATACTGTCATAACTCAAATAAACCATCAATATCAAACACATTGGGGTAGGGGTTTAGGATACTTAATACATAGATTCAGAATAGGAAAAAAGAAAATACAGCATCCTAGAATAAAGTACTGAATTAAACACAAGCAGTAGGCAGACAAGAAGGCAAAAGTATTAAGTAAACATATTATTGTGATGCTGAAATTTTAATCAGAACATACCAGTTCAAAGAAGCAAAATACAGTAAAGGCAAGGTAGCAGGATTTTGAGATATAACTTTGGCTTTCAGCCAGCTAAATACGTCACAGTAGAAGTAGTAAAGCAGGAAAGAATGTTTTGTGTGCAAGTGATTTTAGAACTAAGAGTGTTCGTGTCTGTGTTAATGAAAGAGCAAGGTATTTATAGTTTGAAAACAGGTAGAAAATAAGGCAAAAATCATAATTTACCAGTAATTATGGAACTATGTACTAATTAAAATCAAATTAATATAAGTACCTCCTTTAATTAAGGAGTTAAAATTAAATGGTAACATGCAAACACTAAATAAGGAAAGAAATCACATAAGGCTGAATATAACCAATAAGGAATATTTCAGCATAGTATAAGCACTCAATATGTAATAGAGACTAGGTTCATCAGATCCTAATCAAGAAAATGTCGGTAAGAATCAAGTACCAATGTTACCAAGGTAAGGGAATCAATCATATTGAGTAGAAAAGGTAGGGATCGAAGGTTCAAAGTAAAGTGTTCAAATTAGACCAAGAAATAGGAAAATCAGTAAGGTGAGACAAGGAAAGAATCAAAATTTCACAAGGAATAGTTTGAAATTAGTCTAGAATTGGAGGTCATTCAGAAGGGGAATTTAGCATATAAAAAGAGTGCATAAACATTAGGCATGCGAGACTGAACTTATGACAAAGAGAAGCATCATGCAATAAAAATCACAAAGCCAATAGATAGTGAACTATCGAAACATGGTAGTCACATAGGTCAACTTTAGTAACTTAGTAATAGAGAAAAAGGTATCAAATAACATGCAAAGGGTCAAGTAAAAAGGCCCTTCTAAAAAGTATAATGGTGGCAAGAAGTCAAAATCACTTAAAGAAACAGATGCTGAAACAAAAGGGTTTCAAATCCAGTCGAGCAACTTCAAACAAGTGAAACGGCTTCAGAAGATTGAATAAGCCCAAAATAAATTAGGGTTTTAAAACCAATCGAATTCACAGACGATGAACAAGTAAATCACACAGCAAATAGCCTCAGAACTCGAATGAACCCAAAATTTTATGGTTTTCAACACCAATCGAGTCTAGAGATGAAAATAAAGTAAATCAAACAAACACTAACAAAATAGATTCAGAAATCTCAAAAGAAATTAAGGCCACTAACATGTAAACTCAAGTAGAATAAACGACATAAGGAAACACAGTAGCACATGTCAAAAAAAAATCAAAGAAAGCTTCGAAATAACTTAACAAAACCTAAATCAAAAAATAAGGGTTTTTGAAGATAGAGTTTTAAAAGAAACTTTGAAAAAATTTTCAGAAGTTTAGAGCAAGCACAAGTATGAAATAGACCTAAAAGAAATCGGAAGAACCTTAAAGGTTAGGGCTTCAAAAGAACCCCAATGATGAGAAAGGATTTGAAAACCATCGATCTAAGCGGGAGAGTCCAGAATCAGACTCGAATAGCCATGGCTAGCCGGAGCAAGTCAAAGATGACTAGAGACATTCATAAAGCTAAGATCGACCAATGTTTGGACCAAGATTTTCCATGATTCAGCCTTGAAACCATGATACTTGAACACATAGAAGCCCAGAGAGGTGGATACAGGCCTCCAATGGCTTTGGAAGCCATTGATTTGGGCGGTTTTAGGGTGGTAGTTGAGGTTGGGTTAAGAGAGAATTAAGAGATAAAGGGATTCAGAGGCAGTTGAGGGTGTGAAATGGTTAGGGTTAGGGGGTAGGTTGAGATTAAAAAAGGAAAGGGTTAATGTGAGCCGTTGATCTGAGCGATCAACAGTTGCGATTAAATGAGAATCTGGGCGGGTTACTTTAATTGGGTCGTGGGTCGGGTATGAATAGGATTTGGGCTGGGTAATTGGGTTTAAAATTGGATTAAATTGGAGGTTCAAATAAAGCTAAAATCGAAATACAATTGGGCTAGATTTTAAATAGCCACTTTTCCTTTATTTATTTTATAAAAAATAGTAGAATAATTTTAGAAAAATCAATTAAAGGTAATAAAATGATTAATAATATATAATTATCAAATTAAAAATATTGGACCTAATTTTATAGTCATAAACGTAATTAAATCTAAAAAGAGGCTAATATTGCAATTATATGCAATTTAGCATTAAAAATACTAAATAAATTTTTAAAAATATAAAAAAATTATCTTAGCTATAGTTTAGCATAAATATGATATTCCAATAAATGTATCACTAAAATGATAATTTTGGAAATAATTATTGGGCTTTGTTTTGAATAAAATAGGGCAATAAATTAATTTAAAAATATTTTAAAAATTAAGAAAAAATAATAAAACATTTGGACATACTTATATATGCTTAAATATACTATTTTGAAAGAATTTTGCATATTAAAAAATATACAGGGAAAAACTGGATATCAACAGTCGCTTTGCAAGAGTATCGTTGACAGGTGATAGAGTTGGCTGCCCGAAAAATGCATCGAGCCAGAGAGGGCGTGCGCTTAGATCATGACCTTGGTTATGTGGAACTAGAGCACTACCATCGGGGTAGTCCTGTCGCACGCCTGCGGGGACGGGCACGAGGCAGGGCTGCCCCACGAGGTAGGGCTGTCACACAAGGCTGGGGTGCTCTACGGGGTCGTAGGGGCCAGGGAGGAGGTGGTCCCCAGCAATGGGGCATTGAGGCACCCGATGAGGTCTTTAGAGATGATCTGCCAAGTTACCATCCTCAGCAAGACGAGCATCCCAGCAACATATCGTCGTACAACCTTCAGTTGGAGCTGCCAGCATCGCAGGTCACCCCGTAAAATCCATTCTTAGTTACGGGCACAAGCTTCACCGGAGATTTGGAGCAGTTCTTTCCAGGCCCATCGACCGCAACTAAGGATGAGCCGACCCGAGACGTGAATGGTGGGTGCATGCTGAGTTTTGGCTCATCGTCGATGGGTGATGTGTATATATCTCAGGCGCAGATATGTTTGCATTTTGTTTAAATTTTAATTTGTTTTTTTGAAATCGATCCGCCATAAATTAATATTTAATTTTCTTATTAAGGCTTCATCCCAGCCCGTCATTGAGAAGGACACCACAAATGCTTATTTTCAGGAGCTCGACGAGACCATGGTAAGAAAATGTAAAAGACTTAACACGTACATTAGTGTCGACGCCCCCTTTTTCTAAAGGCGAAATCGGGTTTACGACATTATGGAAAAAACAACTCTCATTCCCTTTCGAGGAATCAGGCTATGGAATTTGAAGAGTCGCCACCTAATGATTATAGTGCATTGGGACACTTTAAAAAAAAAGAAGAAGATTTTTGTAAGAAAAACTAGAGTTCGGGTAAGGGCTTGAGATTATCTCGAGGGGAAGGTGTTAGGCACCCCTTAAGATCCACTAGTGTGATTCCCGGCCATGCTTAGTTGTGACTTTAATAAGGGTAGAAAGAAACACATAAAACTTGCATATAGTAGTTACAGACAAAATTTAAAATTTTAGAAAAGGAAGGGAAATGACATAAGTGATTTAAAAGAGAGGGATTAATTGGAACATAAATTAAAAAAAAAAAACATTATACAAGTAAAGAAAAGGGGAAAGAGGTCCTAGGTTTAAATACAATATGGATCACATCGGTACAATACCCAGCAATCACTCCTCAAAGAGGGGTCGCACGAGATATTAGCGCACCGGTCATCATATCCATATTCTACCCTTCCCAACCCGTTAAGGTATTAAACGCGATTAGTCTTGTTTACTTATTGCATGCTTATACCCGTCCCAAGATATCAGTCCTGGGGTATTAGGACTTCTAATCCTAAAGGGGAAGAAAGGGGTAGAGGCATATATGTTGGTTTTAAAAGGACAAAATGCTAGTAGCGACAACCAAAACAAATAGCATATAAGAGGATTGACAAACAAACATGCAAGGCTCACATAAAACCCCGTAAGTCATATACCATATAGTTTAGCATGCCTTTCACATACTGGTTTGGTCTTTAAATTAAACTTAAGCGGCTGACAGACTAGTTTAACACATAGAATCAGATAAAAAGTCTGCATTAGGCAACTCGGATCCAATTGTTAGAGATCGAAGTATTTTAAACAAATTATTCAGAAAGCACTGATTTTAGACAAGAATCTAATGCATAAGAATTTAAATAGGAAGTTGAAAATTGCAGAAGTTCAGAAATGACTTTGGAGTCTGCACATTTGTTTGAGTGAAAATGCAGGAGTGTTAAAAATGCAGAACACCTTAAAAGAAAGAGTGAATTAAAGGACTGTTTGGAAGATAACTTCATGAGATGAGCAGAAAATTTACAAGAATTGCTTCAGACAGATTTGCAGAATTTTTTTAAAAAAATAATGTAGGCTCATAAGAGTTTTATATTGAAAACGCGACACTGAAACGTTAAAACCAGTTACGCAGTTATTATTACTCAAACAGATTAAGTGAGACAGACTCGTTCTGGATTTTAGAACTTATTACAGAGTGGGTAAATGGATGGCAGGTTTGGTTATCCTATAGTTTTGCCTAACGCGTATGCATTTCCTATAGACATGGTTTCTATATGCAACTTCTTACATGAATATTAAGTCCTATAGACAGGGTTTCTAATGATTTGCAAGATGATAAAGTATTAAACCCTATAGGCAGATTTTCTATGTCCTGATTAAAGAAACATTATTGTGATTAAACTGGTTACAAAATGAATATTAACCTACAGTTTGCCTAGCGTTTAAGCATTTTTTATAGGCATGATTTCTATATGCAATTCGTTGTTTGATTATTAGATCCTATAGACAGGATATCTAATGATATGCAAGATGATAAAGCATTAAACCCTATAGGCAGATTTTCTAAATGATTGAAAAGAATGCAAAAAGCCTATAGACATGATCTCCAGGTGACTTAAAGCGTTGATCCTATAGGCATGATTTCTAAATAATTGAATAACAACATTGGTCCTATGGGCATTGTATCTACCCTTTAGAAATAAAGTAAACCCCTCCCACACCCTTTACTAATATTTTCCGAGTTCTTTTTACAAGATTATTACAGAATCAGAAGAAAGAAAGAAAACAATAATTAAAAAATACATCACAGCCTACAGCTAGATCCAAGCAGCCTAATTCAATCTCAATATCCAATAGCATGTGTTTCACCAAATCCAGATTTCAGATTCCAAGGCCCTCTCTTACTCATAGTGTTTCAAAGTTCCAAGGAGCCTCCAGGACCCCAGGCAATGCTCACACTCTGAATAATAAATATTGTAACAGAATGGTGCAGGTGTGGAATTACCAGCCCTCAGGCATCCAAGTTCAGAGGGAACTCTAGGGTCCCAAAGCATCGCTTACCAAAGGTGGGTAGAACTTAGAAAACTAGGAATGAGTGCAAAGTGATAGAGGAACCATAGCAGAGGGTGGTCATGCTCAGCCATGGCATAGGCTGGCACACCCCTGATCCCCTGCTTAGGTCAAACAAATAGGAGC
>MU772880.1:29164-39843 GCA_026770625.1 Nicotiana glauca | reverse complement strand
TCATAACAACGTGAAGATAAACTACGAAAATATTCATCATGGAAAATTGCAAGAAAAAGAAGAGATAAAGAACTATGATGTTTTTGGGTGATCTCTCACACTTGTGTATCTTGCCAAAGTAATCTCCAAAACAAGCCTAAACTATTTTGGGCGAGTTTGTACATCTTATAAGGGTTTTACACAAAGTTTTTCCGAATTTACACTTTGGTCCCTGAAATTCTTGGCCTGTGAATAGTGCGCCGCGGTCGACGCCGCTGACCACGGGGCACTCTGTCTCCAACTGCAGCGCGGACCGCGGGGGCAACCGCGGGGGCAACCGCGGGGAGAACTGTGGGGCCTTTTGTCTCCGCGTTCCTTCTCTTTATGCTCTTTTGTGTTCGGGTACTTCTTGAGTGGGTATTTTCTTCACGTTATTGCCTCTAAACACTTCATGTTGCTTCCTCACATCTTATATTCCCTGCGAAATCAAATAGCATCAATTAAAGCATTTTATTAGCAACTTACATTACAAAACAACAACAAAGCATGGGCAATTATGGTGTAAATAACAACTTTATAACATATTATCAACACCACACACTTAAATTATTGCTAGTCCTCAAGCAATTCACCACACTCTATAAAAGTTCATTCCCTATGCTTTTCCCTCAACGACTTACACCATGAACATTTTACAAGAGTTACACCTAGTAGTGAGCAGCCTTCACCTCAAGAATCAATTTTTTTTTTCGTACCCTGCAACATTTGCACTTACTCAAACCACTCTACACAACAGTCAAGATGCACATTTCCTTTGTGAATCACATGCCCTCACATCACATAAGAGAGTAGTTCCGTATATATGATGATAGTGATAACAATTAGGAACTCAATTAGATAGAATTCGCTCACTCTCCAAAGAACATTCACATACCACAAAGATACACCATAAGTTTGCCCTTAGTGTAGTACTCGACTAATCGAGCTCATTCAATCTTAGATCAATTAGGACTTTTATTTGATTGTAATGTAGGCTACGGGATGGGTAGGATACATTTAGATATAAGAGTGGTTACACCTCCCTAAGCACTTTAATACTTACATTTTTTTAACATTCAAACCATATACTTCTGTCAAACCAAAATTCTTCCTTCACATCAATGTAATTTACCCTTTTCTTCTTTAAGCACACTTACGTCAAGAGCCACCACTTATCAAGGATTTTTTTTTCCAATTAAAGTGGCTCTTCTTTTTTAAAACAGTGCACCTTTCTCCTTATTCAATTAGTTCCACTCAAAAGCCAAACCAACCACCCCCACACTTTAACTTTTACCAAGTTCATAACAATTCAAGTGCTCATGAGAGGTGAAAAGGTTCAAATAGATGGTTATTCAAACAAATAGGTAAGGCTTGTAATGTGGTTGCCAAAGAAAAAGGATTATAGGCTCAAAGAGGTTAGCTACGGTATATAACAATTAGGTGGGTCACAAATACATATCTAGTTCAACAAAGAAATGCCTATATTACTTCTAAGACTGAATGAAGCTACTATTTCGCTTTACAAACATACAGGGAAGTTCTAGGCATCAAATGTACAGCATGGAATACAGAAACACTCACACACACATGGCACATGACTCACTCTGGATTAGTTTCTCAAGACATTTTCTTTGAATATTCAAGTTAGGTACAAACGTCCAATTTTTAAGGCACTTAATCAGATTCAACCTTTGAAGCTAAGCGCTACACTCTAGCGTATATTGTGTTCAGGTGTAAGAACGCTATGGTTAAGAACGCTACGGGTTTTCCTTCTTCAATTTAACTCGTTGCCCATTAATCCTATACTAAAACAAGAAAAAAAAAAAAAAAAGCTACCTATACCCGATTCAAGTTAAACCCTTGGAAAAGAACCGTGGTCCAAAAAAAACCAAGGGGGAGTTACTACACTACCTAAAAATAAATCTTTTTGGTATTTTCTGTAGACTAGCTTTCCTTAAGAAAATTATCTAAAGAATCCGTCATTAGGAAGAGTCTTTATATTTCCAATTGTTTTTCTCTACTTAATCCCTCAAGAACCCCGCCAAAAGAGATCCATCGTCGGGACAAGCCGATTCTATTGTAACTTCTTAAAACAAAACAACTGCTACTCCATTCCTAAAGAAACTAACACAAAACACAAAGCACCTAATGGATAATATACACAAGTACAACATACAACGAAGTTCCCCTACCCCACACTTAAAAATAAGACATGTCCCCATGGCTTAACAAAAAAAAAAAATAGTGAGGTAAAGGAACTTCCCTGAAGGGTCACTCTTGATCTAAAACTGTGTCTGGGTTCATGTGGTAGGCGCAACCCAGAGCTCTCAACCAGCCCATGAACTTCTTTTCCGACTTCACATGTCGGTCAGCCACAGCATCAATGCGGGTACCCGAGTCAGCGATGGAGGTTCGCAGTTCAGTCATCTCTTGTTCCCAATCAGCCATGCGAGTGCTCCAGCATGGCTTTGAGGAGCCTGACTCGTCTCCTCTAGGAGGGGCTGTGATCTCAGTAGCTGCAGCATTATCAGCATCATCTTCAGACTCAGACTCATCAGACGAGTCATCACTGATTTGTACCGGCCTTCGTCCCTCTTGTCCAAATTTTTTCACCCGAAAAGGAGTTTTTATAGGTAATTTCCCATCAACTCGAGAGTTCTCAGGAACATTAGCAAGGCGGCATAGACGGGTGACAAGTGAAGGGAAGTAGTGGCATTTGATCAGTTCGGGCGATCGGATGAAAATTTCTTCATAGAGGACTCGGGCGACATCAAACCCTTGGTGAGTCATGAAGCAGTAGATCATAGCGGCTCGTGGCCCATTTACATCGGTGGTATTGCTGGATGGTAGCAACCGAGTGGTAATGACGGTGAACCAACATTTGGCCTCCCAAGTTAGGGACTTGGAGTGTAGAGTCATTGGTTGTGCTACCCATTTAGGCATTCTGCCAGGTATACCGATGACCGCCAGAATTCTATCCCAATCAACCGGCGGGCGACTAGCCATGACGTAGTGATCGTTACCCGTGAATGTGGGGAGGTTATAAGCTCTGCGAATGACCTCCATGGATGCATTAACCTGGGTGTTGCGTACAGTCACAACCCCGGCCTCGTGTTCCGGCAAGTTTGCATAAAACTCCCGCACTAGCAGAATGTTGGCCTCCTTAGGAGTCTCAAAGAAAATGTCCAGCTGACACCTCCTTAGCTCATTAAACATGTTGGAGCACTCCTGCATCAATGCATTCCTATCTATATGGACTTCATGAAGTAACTTCTTTGCAAGTTTTTGATTGTAGCTTGTCTCTGCTGCTTCAGAGACTAACCGAGTGCTATCAAACCTTTGTGCATTGGTTTGGCCCCTAGCTCGTGAGGAGCCTCCTAGGCCACTAGCAGATGACCCGGTGTTCCGTCTCTTACGTGAAAAACTCATATTACCTGTCAAAATAGTTAAACAAAGATTAGGGTGAGCTTAAAATGTGTAACTATGGGTGGTTACTCAGGCTTCACCACAACTATGTCACAACCTCTCCTTATAACTCCATTGAGGCAATTTCCCAAACACCTTGTGGGCAAGGTAATTAACTTCACATTCATGGCCTATGGGAATCAACAAACTTCCCCAATCCAACTATCCACTACACCCACACATTCCATACTTGCTCTAAATCATCATCCACCAACAACACCATTCCAAACATTCAAAACACAGCCCCTTCACCAAACATATGCTAAAAACGAAATTATACTAAAAAGAAGAAGAAAAACTAAACAAAACAAAATTCTAGCATTAACACTACATTAGAACAACATTAACTAACATAATACAACAACAAAAATAGAAAGAAAAGAGGTGGGGGTCGGAGTCATACCTTAGAGGAAGAAGATGGGAGTGATTGTGAAAGAGGAAGAAGAAGAGAGTATGAAGGGGAGGGTTAGGGTTTAGAGAGAGAGAGAGAGGGATTTGGGGAATTTAGGAGGGGGGGACGTTTATTTTCTTTTGATTTAGGGGAGAGGTGTGTTAAGTTGTAAAATTAAAAGAAGAAGAAGTAAAAGAGAAAGAAAAAAAATAAATTAAAATAACTAAAAAAATCGTAAAACCTGGTACCCCTCTCGCGGTCGACGCCGTGGTTTGAGTCAGAGGCTTCTGCGGTCGTCACCGCGGTCGCGGTGAAATTTCTATGCTTCAGTGGTTTCCGTGGTTGCGGCCGCGGTTCGCTCTGCAGTCACGGTGAATTTATGTCTCTTGGCAGTGGCTCCTGCGGTTGAGGCCGCGGTCCTGACCGCGGTCGCGGCTGGCAATTTTTTTTTATATGACATTACAGACTACACTTACAACACATTCGTGGGTTGCCTCCCATGCAACGCCTAATTTAATGTCATGGCACGATGCACTTGAGCGCATTTAAGGCTCGCTCGACCTCTGAGGTTCATTCAGGTAGATCTCAGACCCTTCCTTTGGTTCGTTCATGCCAACATATAGTTTCAATATCTACCCATTGACTCTAAATGTACGAGAGTCTTTCTCTGCGGAAATCTCTACAGCACCTGAAGGGAATACTTCAATCACTCGAAACGGTCCAGACCATCTTGACTTATGCTTACGAGGGAACAACTGTAGTCTTGAGTTATAGAGCAATACCATGTCCCGTGGTTTGAAATGTCCCTCAACAATGTTCTGGTCGTGTAACATCTTCATTCTTTCCTTGTACAATCTTGTGCTCTCAAAAGCAAGATATCTAAACTCGTCAAGCTCATGCAGCTTAGTGGTTCTAGTTGTGCCTGCAGCCTCAATATCTAAGTTCAACTGCTTCAATGCCCACCACGCTTTATGTTCAAGTTCCACTAGCAGGTGACAGGCCTTTCCAAACAGCAACTTATATGGTGACATACCAATTGGTGTTTTAAACGCAGTCCTGTAGGCCCAGAGTGCATCATCTAGCTTTCTCGCCCAATCAGTTCTTGTGGCGTTCACAGTCTTGGTTAACACACTCGTTATCTCTCTGTTGGACACTTCAACCTGCCCACTAGTTGCGGGTGATAAGGGGTAGCCACCTTATGGCGTACATCATACTTAGCAAGTAACTTCTCGAAGGCTCTATTACAGAAGTGAGTGCCTCCGTCGCTGATAATAGCTCGTGGTGTCCCAAATCGGGTGAATATGTTCTTTTTTCAAAAATCCCACCACTACTCTTGCATTATTAGTGGGTAACGCAGTAGCTTCTACCCACTTGGACACGTAATCCACAGCAACAAGTATCTATTTATTGCCAAAGGAGTTAACGAAGGGACCCATGAAGTCAATCCCCAAGATATCAAACACTTCTACCTCTTGAATCGGGTTCATGGGCATCTCGTGGCAACGGGAGATGTTCCCAGTTTGCTGACATTTATTGCAGCCCTTCACCCATAGGTGCGCATCTCTAAACACTGTTGGCCAAAAGAATCCATCCTCAAGCACTTTCGCAACTATCCTGACCCCTCCAAAATGTCCTCCATATGCTGATGCGTGATAAGCCTGCAAAATAGAAGATTGTTCTATCTCGGGGACATACCTCCGGATCATATTGTCAACACATATTCTAAACAAATAAGGCTCGTCCCAATAATACATGCGGCTATCACGATAAAACTTTTTTCTTTGGACATATGAGAGGTCATAAGGAACTATACCACTAGCCAGGTAATTAGCAAAGTCTGCATACCATGGCGCTTCCTCAAGACTAGTAGCGAGCAGCTGCTCATCTGAAAAAGTTTCCAGAATGTCCTCAACCTCACCCGCATTTTCAGCTCTCTCAAGTCGAGATAGATAATCAGCGACTTGATTCTCTGTGCGCTTACGGTCACGAATTTCAAGGTTGAATTCTTGCAGTAGCAACACCCAACGAATTAGGTGCAGCTTAGACTCCTTCTTCTCAATCAAGTATCTAAGAGTTTCATGGTCAGTGTATACAATTACCTTAGAACCAATCAGATATGATCTGAATTTGTCAAAAGCAAACACCACAGCCAACATCTCTTTCTCAGTCACAGTGTAGCTCAACTGGGCTCCACTCAGCATTCTACTAGCATAGTATATTGGATGCATCAACTTGTCTTTTCGCTGTCCCAGCACTTCCCCTACTGCATAGTCACTAGCATCACATATGAGTTCGAACAGTTGCTCCCAGTGGGGGAAACTATGATAGGTGTTGTGACTAGCCTCTTTTTTAGCTCCTCGAATGCTACCCTGCAATCATCAGAAAACAAGAAAGGGTGATCTTTTTCTAACAACTTACAGAGAGGGTTGACAATTTTTAAGAAATCTTTTATGAATCGCCAATAGAAACCGGCATGCCCGAGGAAGCTTCTGATTGCTTTGACTGAAGTTGGAGGGGGTAGCTTTGCTATCATATCTACCTTAGCACGATCCACCTCAATTCCTTTGCTTGACACCCAGTGTCCCAAGACTATGCCCTCTTGTACCATAAAGTGACACTTCTCCCAATTCAGAACCAGGTTAGTCACGATACACCGCTTCAGCACACGAGTCAGATTTATCAGGCACTCATCAAATGAGTTCCCCACCATTGAGAAGTCATCCATGAACACCTCTATTATATCCTCTACCATGTCAGTGAATATGACCATCATGCACCGTTGGAATGTGGCAGGTGCGTTGCATAGGCCAAAGGGCATCCTCCGAAAGGCATAAATGCCATACGGGCAAGTGAAAGAGGTCTTCTCTCTGTCCTCCGCTGCAATGGAGATCTGATTGTACCCTGAGTACCCATCCAAAAAATAGAAATGTGACCTCCCTGCCAATCTGTCTAACATCTTATCAATGAAGGGAAGTGGGAAATGGTCTTTCCGGGTGGCTAGATTTAACTTTCGATAGCCCATGCAAATTCTCCATCCCGTGACGGTTCTTGTAGATATCAATTCATTGTTATCATTCTTAACTACCGTCATGCCACCATTTTTAGGAACATATTGAACTGGGCTAACCCAGCTACTGTCAGAGATTGGGAAAATGATTCCCGCATCTAACTACTTGATTACTTCTTTCTTCACCATTTCCTTCATATTAGGGTTCAGCCTTCTTTGGTGTTACCTGGAAGGTTTGTATCCCTCTTCCAGTAGAATTTTGTGCATACAGTAGGCGGGGCTGATCCCCTTTATGTCTGCCATAGTCCACCCAATGGTAGTCTTGCACTCCTTAAGTACCAGCAACAGTTGTTGAGCCTGCGCATCTAACAAACTAGATGAGATAATAACAGGTAATGTGGAGTTAGGTCCAAGAAATTTATACCTGAGATGGGCGGACAATGGCTTTAACTCCAGCTTTGGTGGCTCTTTGATTGATGGCTTGGCTGGAGGAGTTTCTCGATTTTCCAAGTGCAAGGGCTCAAATTCTAGAGTTCTATCCCAGAACCCTCTACCCTCTAGCGCCAACATCCATTCCGCCAGATCCTCTCCATTTACCTCATCCAAATTAATTAGACATGCAGCAAGGGGGTCCTCAATAGTCAGCAAATCAGTCTCTACAATTACATCCATTACATCAATAAGATAGCAATTAGCGAATTCACTTGGTCGCCTCATAGATTTCTGCACATTGAATGTTATTTCTTCATAGTTCAGTCTCATCTTGAGCTCCCCAGTCCCACAATCAATTAGAGCTCTCCCTGTGGCCAAGAACGGTCTTCCCAAAATTATGGGAATCTCTTCATCCACCTTGCAGTCTAGGATCACAAAATCTGCAGGGAACACAAATTTCCCTACCTGAATCAGCACATCGTCTAGGATTCCAAAGGGTCGTTTCACAGTCCTGTCAGCCAGCTGCAACAACATAGAGATGGGTCTAGCTCTTCCAATGCCCAACCTTTTATAAATTGCCAGGGGCATAAGATTGATACTGGCCCCTAGATCACACAGTTCCTTAGCAAAAGCAAAATTACCAATAGTGCATGGAATTGTAAAGCTCCCTGGGTCAGACAACTTTTCCGCAATTGGTCTAGTCACCACTGCACTACAGGTCTGAGTAAGAGTAACTGTGGCCAAGTCTTAGAAATCAAACTTTCGGGACATCAAGTCCTTCATCATTTTTGCAAACCCAGGCATCTCCTTCAAAGCTTCAATCAATGGTATATTTACCTGGATTTGCTTTAGCATGTCAAAGAACTTCTTGTATTGCTCCTCCTTTTTGTACTTAGCCAGCCTCTGAGGAAAGGGTGCAGGAGGTCTCTTCTTCCTAATCAATTGGGACTGATCTTTATCAGCTGCTACATCAACTACTGGCTCCTGGACTATTTCAGCTTCTTTCTCGGTCTCATTCTGAATGCTTTTTTCTTCTTGAGCAGGCTGGACTGTCACCTCTATAAGTTTCGTTGATTCATCCAGCTCGATGGGCACTGGTATGAGTGTCTCAGCCTGTCTAGCTTCTCGATCCCTTTCTTTCTCTACATACAAATCTCTGCCATTACGTAGACTCACCACCATCAGCTGCTTCGATCCTTGATCTTTTGGATTTATCTGGGTGTCTGCAGGTAGTGTCCCATGAGGACGATTGTTTAGAGACATCGAAATTTGGCCCACCTGCACTTCAATGTTTTTGATTGTTGCATCATGTGCATCGACTCTCTCATTAATTTTTGCATTAGACCCAATAACCTGCTGCATCATTGCTTCAAGTCTAGCAAACCCATCTTCCTGCCTTCCACCATGCTGCTGCTGAGGTGGGTGATACCCCTGCTGCTGATTCTGATTATTGTATCCTTGTGGTCGTGGGTAAGGTGCCATATTGTTGGGGGGTCTCATACCTCCCATGTTCCCATTGTTGAACTGTGGTTGTGCTGGCTTGTACTGCTGATTTTGTTGACCCCAATTCTGACCACCCTGTCTCTGCCCGCCATAATTAGACACATAGTTCATGTCTTCAGGGTAGTGATGATGATCGTGTTCTGCATTCCACTAGTTACTAACTGGATGCCTAATGTAAGATGTGCACAAACCCCCATTAGTAGTATCGACAATATGTACATGCTGTTTCTGCCCTGACTCTTCCACCTTTTTGGTGAGTATGCTCATCTGAGTCAATAAGGTGGCCATATTTTCAGCCATAGAATTGGATGGATCTAAAGGCACTGAGTGCACCACTGGAGTGATCGGTGCATTCCTGGTTATCCATCCCGAATTCTGTGCCATCTTGTCAAGCAGAATCTGGCCCTCTCTCCATGTTTTGCTCAAGAATGCCCCACCAGCTGAAGCACCAACAATGTTCTTTACGCTATCTGACAATCCCATTTAAAACCGCTACCCCGACATTAGATCTGGAATACCATGGTGTGGACATATGACCAGCATCCCTTTAAAACGCTCATATGTTTCATGCAGCGTCTCCATCGGTCTCTATTTAAAGCTCAAAATCTCATCAATTTGTTGAGCAGTCTTGTTGGGTAGGTGGAACTTGTTGTGGAATTGCTTAACTAGTTCATCCCACGTTGCTATAGAATTTATGGGGAGTGAATTTAGCCAGGTCTGGGCAGCTCCTGTCACTGAGAATGGAAACAATAACAACTTGATTGCTTCCGGAGTTACATTGGGTTGCCTTTGGGTTTTGCAGATAGACAAGAAATTCTTCAAGTGCTGTTGAGGATCTTCAACTTGTGACCCCGAAAATAGTCCCTTGTTCTGCAACAAGTGCAGCATGTTATTTGTGATTTGGAATGACTCAGCCTGTATCTGTGGGACTACTATCGCTGTGGATAGATTCTCAGTTGTAAGTTGTGCCCAGTCATAGAGAGCAGCCTCTGGCACTATTGGAACTCCTGGGTTTTCCTCATGATCTCCCATGATTGTTTCGAATTGTGCAGTTGTTGGTTGTTGTTTATTTTTCCGGTTGGCCCGATTCAAAGCCTTGAAAACTTTCTCAGGATCTGATAATGCTTCTAATACTTCACCAGATCTCGATGAGTTTTTAGGCATGCACCTGTGCAACCAAGTCAACAAATGTTAAAATTTCAATGTAAAAATTGGTTATAGAGAAAACTGACTACACTAAGAATTTTTTTACTTCAATTGTAATTGATAACACCGTTAACTCCTCGGCAACAGCGTCAAAATTTGATCACGCTCAACTATGCCTTATAAAAAGGAGTAAGCGGACGTTGCAAATATAACCTGAGTATTTAAGCCCAGAGTCGAATCCACAGAGAATTAACCTATCAATTACTTTTGTCGGATTTACTAAATTCTTTAAAATCGAATTTGTCACGACCCAAAACCCACTAAGGCTCGTGGTGGCGCCGGATGTCAGGCCAGCCAACTAGATTATCAATTGTTCCTCTTTTAATACTTTTGAAAATCTAAGGTTTTTCCTTCCATTTTCATAAATAAAAGTCCACTACTTGAATTCAATTTTAAATAATAACAATTAGTACAAATCTGTTGAAACCCATCCCAGAAACCCGGTTTCACAAGTACATGAGCAACTATCGATAAGGAAAGTAAAATATAACATCTGTCCGAAATACAGTGGACAGGGAATAAATAATTAAATACTGAAAGGAACTACACTGGATGCGGGCCGTCCGTGCTGCTACGCCCAATAGGCTGCTAGAGGTATATATACATGTGCAACAAAAATGCACAGAAGTATAGTATGAGTACGTAATCAACGTGTAC
>MU772880.1:0-21217 GCA_026770625.1 Nicotiana glauca | reverse complement strand
CCATATAGAGGAGAACTCCACCACGCTTGCAATTACCATGTTTCATTACTTCCACCAGTCCACTTCTGACCATCCTTAGTTCGATTGACTTTCCCTTGCCGGGAATAAAATACTGACTCCCTTGATTACACGCTGAGTAGACCTCCCTTCAATTCATTCACTGCCCCGACACATGGGCAACACCCTACCATTACAACAACACTACGGAATAATCGCTCATAAGCATCATGGCAACCTGTGCCTAGCCTTGAGGCTCTTAGAAGTTCTGTTACTGAGCTGAAATAATAGAATACTCCTCCAAAGTGCGACTATAATAGTCCAATCAACTATACCGGGAAAATCATCCCGCACCGCATTTGTAGTGCCATTACAATCCTTCAATTTTCAATTTATAACAAGCGCTCACGTAAGATTGAATAGGAAGAAATCAAAGTNTGATACCATGCTGTCACGACCTAAAATCCACTAAAGGTCGTGGTGGCGCCGGACACCTCTGTCAGGCCAGCCAACTAGATTATCAATTAATTCCTCTTTTAATAATTTTGAAAATCTAACATTTTTCCTTCCATTTTCATTAATAAAAGTTCACTACTTGAATTCAATTTTAAATAATAACAATTAGTACAAATTCGTTGAAACCCATCCCAGAAACTCGGTGTCACAAGTACATGAGCAACTATTGATAAGGAAAGTAAAATACAACATCTGTCCGAAATACAGTGGATAGGGAACAAATAATAAAATGCTGAAAGGAACTACACTGGCTGCGGGTCGTCTTGAACAATGCAGCTCACCTAGTCCCAGAGTCGTCCGTGCTGCTACGCCCAATAGGCTGCTAGAGGTATATATACCTGTGCAACAAAAATGCACAAAAGTGTAGTATGAGTACGTAATCAACGTGTACTCAGTGAGTATCCTGCCTAATCCCGAAGGGGTAGAGACGAGATGGCCAACTCCGACACTTACTAGAGGTCAATTAGCAATATTCTATAAGTGCGAGGATAATCATGGATTTGTATAGAAATTCTGATTGTGAAGCCAGAAAAACAGGTAAACACCTTCAACAATAAATCAAGGGTTTCTAAAGTCTGTTCTTTATTATCTTATCAGTTTATCTCAAGCCACGTAGGGCCAATTCCACATTTACAATTTTCAAGTAACAGATAAACATGCGCAATCATGCCGAGGTCGACAGCCCGCTCCAATAGAAATGTAAATTGTACACTGCCGAGGGTCGAGCGGCACGAATCATAGATGCATCTGTTCCATAAATAAACACATATCCTGCTCGCAAATCATCCATGCGACGCAGGCACGCATAAAATACGTGCTCAAGTAGGAAATTAAGAGCTTATCTAGGATAATCAACCAAATAGACAAATTTCTCGTTTTAAAATTTCAGGGAAAATTTAATATTAAATCTCTTTTTAAATTCCTTTACCAATTCAAGGTGATTTAAACAACTCAAACTATCAATGGGTTCACAGCAATCCAAGTATAACATGCTTTTAGGTCCTAACTACCCGGACAATAGGATAATATTAGCTACACACGGACTCTCGTCACCTCGTGTGTACGTAGCCCCCACAAATAGGAGCACATAATCAATTACTTCACCTATGGGGTAAATTCCCCCTCACAAGATTAGAAAGGAGACTCACCTCGCTCCGAAGACTCATAACCGGCATTCTACATTCTTCCGAAGGCTTGAACCGACGCACAATGCACCAAAACTGGCCAATTAATGACAAACTAATGAGAACATGCTCAAATACTTGTTAGAAATTAAAATTACACAGATTCCCAACTCCGCTTAGTGAAATGACCAAAATGCCCTCGGGCCCACATGATCGGAATCCATAATTTTTCAAAGATAAAGGTTACCCATGACCTTAGGGACTAAAATACATAACTTTCTCTTAATTCCATACTCAAAATCGTGGCTAAAATCCAAGATTATAATTTTCTAGGTTTTCAACCAAAAACTCAATATTTACTCTAATTTCCATGTTTAAAGCCATATATAATTGATATATTCAACTCAAGAGTGGTGGGGATAACTTACCTTAACATAGATGACGAAATCCCTCTTTGAAGCTCTCCAAAAATCGGCCCCAAGCCATGAAAAATGGGTGAAATGAACCAAAACCCCGATTTAAAACAAGTCTCTGCCTTCAGTCGTTTCCGCTTCTGCGAAAATTTTACCGCTTAAGCGGTTCCGCTTTTGTGGATATCTTGCCGCTTCTGCGGCTCTCATCCACGTCCAGGCATTCCGCTTCTACGGTTCTCCACATCGCAGGTGCGGTCCGCTTCTGCAGAAACACAACAGCATCTGCGGATCCCTGCAGCTCCAACCAAAACCGCTTCTGCGGTCCCCCCTTCGCACCCGCGATACCGCTTCTGCTGTCCCCATTTCCGCAGAAGCGGAAATACCAGCAATAGCAGCTTCAGCATTCCTTCAAACTCCGGATTCGTTCCGTTAGTCACTCGGAATATACCCGAGGCCCCCGGGACCCCAACCAATCATACCAACCAGTCCCAAAACACATTACGGACTTGCTCGAGGCCTCAAATCATAACAAACGACGCTAAAACCATGAATTACACCCCGATTCAAGCTTTATGAACTTTGAACTTTCCAACTTCTATTTTCGATGTTGAAACCTATCAAATCACGTCTGATTGACCTCAAATTTTACACACAAATCATATTCGACATTACGAACCTATCGCAACTTTCGGAATCAGATTCCGACTCCAATATCAAAAAGTCAACCTCTGGTCAAACTTCTCAAAAACCTTCAAATTCTAACTTTAGCCAAATTGCTCCAAAAGGACCTACGGACCTCCGAATTCACTTTCGATCGCTCTCCCAACTCCAGAATCACCATACGGAGCGACTCCCAGTCTTGGAATCCCAAACAAACATCGATAACGCTGAAATACACTCCAAGCCAAACTTAAGAAATTCCTTTTAAAATGCTAACTTCCACAATAGGCGCCAAAATGCTCCCGGGTTATCCAAAACCCAATTCGGGCATACGCGCAAGTCCGAAATCATCATACGAACCTGCTGGAATATTCAGATCCTGATTTCGAGGTTGTTTACTCAAAATTCCAATCCTAGTTCATTCTTTCAACTTTAGGCTTCTCAAATGATAATTTTCATTTAAATTTAACTCTGATCTTCCTGAATTTAAATTCCGACCATGCGAACAAGTCACAATACCTGAAATGAAGCTGCTCATGGCCTCACACAGCTGAACGACGTGCTAGGGCTCAAAAAGACTAGTCGGGTCGTTACAAACTTCCCCAAACGTTATAAACAATAGTTGATGGTATTTCTAATAACTAAGATTGAAAGTAAATAAACAGATGTAAACTAAATACGCTTGGATTGTGAACAATATTATGAAGATTCTAAGGTAGTGATTTCCCCTATTGATGGAATCCTTTCCAGTTATGTTTCATATAGATTCACCAAAAAATCTCTATCAATCATGAGCACTCTTTTTAGCGTAAATATCTACCGAGTAATCACGATAATTTACTAGACGCACTCTCCCGAGATATGCTAGCTGACTTTGTTTATTACAGCTCACTTTAGATTGCACCCAAGGCTTCGTTATCCCTAATCCCACCTTTAAACTCGCAGTTATAGATCCCTCTTATACTTTGGGAGTGGTGTTGTTCAACAATTACCTAAATATGCATCTCTTCCGAGTTACGCACACTAAATAGGCACAGCTAATTGAGGATACTGTCAATTAACTACAACAAATACGTAGTTGAACAAATAGAGATTAACTGGCAAACTATATTAACATAATCAAGAAGTTCATCCTTCAATAGGTTCCATCAAAACCTTAGACTAAAGTATTTAGCTACTCATAACAACGTGAAGATAAACTACGAAAATATTCATCATGAAAAATTGCAAGAAAAAGAAGAGATAAAGAACTATGATGTTTTTGGGTGATCTCTCACACTTGTGTATCTTGCCAAAGTAATCTCCAAAACAAGCCTAAACTATTTTGGGCGAGTTTGTACATCTTATAAGGGTTTTACACAAAGTTTTCCCGAATTTACACTTTGGTCCCTGAAATTCCTGGCCTGTGAATAGTGCGCCGCAGTCGCGGCGTCGACCGAGGTGCTGACCGCGGGGCACTATGTCTCCAACCGTGACGCAGACCACGGGGGCAACCGCGGGGAGCACTGTGGGGCCTTTTGTCTCCGCGTTCCTTCTCTTTATGCTCTTTTGTGTTCGGGTACTTCTTGTGTAGGTGTTTTCTTCACGTTATTGCCTCTAAACACTTCATGTTGCTTCCTCACATCTTATATTCCCTATGAAACCAAATAGCATCAATTAAAGTATTTTATTGACAACTTACATTACAAAACAACAACAAAGCATGGGCAATTATGGTGTAACTGACAACTTTATAGCCTATTATCACCTAGATATGTCTATTGAAATGACATACTTGTATTTTTCAACAGCATGTTGGGGCAGAGGAACTTTGTTTCTAATTTTGCAAACTGCCTATTCTACCAACTAGGACATCTTCATATACAGTTCCTATCGGATTTAAATGCAAGTCTTTTACCACATGCATTGAACTAGTAAAATTGTTAGTTCTAACAAAATATTTGTTGCATTGTATGCATTGAAGCAGTTACAAAAGTATTAGAATTTTTTTATATGTATTTGGTTCCCACTGGACCCACTCAGTTTGTTAACTAGTTGTTTTTTCCCTTTAAAGGCACTCATTATTGTACAGCACATGCCATGAGGTTATTGATTAGGTCAGCTGTGTATGTAGTGCTCCCCTATGACATATATATAACTAACTTCCTAATATACATGCTAATGCAATGCTCATCTGGTTTGTTCTGTGTCATGCTTGTTGGTATTACGGTGTTCAAAATCAGAAAATCAAAAAAAATAGAACTTAGAATAGAAAATGCAAAACTAATTCCGAGCTCACTAATTCACAGTGTGTCCTTAAAAAATTTAATCCACTCGCTGTTGCTCAAGGTATACGGATTAATTCCTCCCAGGATAGAACGGAATAAACATTCTGTGACAGTGGCACTTCAAATCACAGAACTTCAGCGAACTCAACAAATGGAGCAAATCACGTTTGACACTTATTTTTATCTAGAAAATAATGCAACAATGTAGAAAAGAGGGGAGAAGATTTCAGATTTATCATCTTGTGATGACCCGTCCCGTCGTCACATGACTTACCGCTCCGTTTTTCCCATATTATGTTTCAATATCAGTATTTGAGGTGATCGGGTAGAATTGGATTGATTTTAGATGGAAATGAGACACTCAGTCTCTTAAAGGGAAGCTTGTTTTGGAAAAAGTCAACCGGAAGTTGACTATTTAGTTAGGGGGCTCGGATGTGAATTCCGGTGATCTGGTTAACTTCGGGGGATGATTTGTGACTTAGAAGCGTGATCAGAATTGATTTTGGAGGTCCGGTGTAGAATTAGGCTTGAATTGGCGAGGTTAGTATTTTGGCGAATTCTGGTTGATAGGTGAGATTTTGATCCGAGGGTCGGAATGGAATTCCGAGAGTTTCTGTAGCTTTGTTAGGTAATTTTGGATATGTGTACAAAATTTTAGGTCATTCGGACGTCGTTTGGTCGGGTTTCTGATCGAATGTGTGTTTCGGAAGTTTTGAAGAAACTTAGGCTTGAATCCGTGGTGAATTGATGATTTTAGTATTGTTTGACGTGTTTTGATGATTGGAACAAGTTCGTATGATGTTTTGGGTTATGTTGCTACTTTTGGTTGAGGTCCCGGGGGCCTCAGGATGAGTTCGGGTGGTTGAACGAAAGAATTTGAAGTTGGAAATTTTGCTGGTTTTTGTTGCAACACGTGTTTCCGCATCTGCGAAAAGGAGACCGCAGATGCGGCTTCGCGGAAGCGGTAAGGGGTCGCAGGTGCGATTTTTAGGGCTTTGGAATTTTCCGCAGAAGCGGACTAAGGTCCCCATAAGCGGACACCGCAGCAGCGGTTATGGACCGCAGAAGCGGTCCTGGGCGACTTAAGGAAAACCGCAGATGCGGTGGGAAGGCCGCAGAAGCGGTTAGTTTGTTGCATAAGCGAAAAGGACTGGGCAGAACCATTTAATTTAACCTTCGCGAATTTTTGAATGAACACAACATTTCCACTTCGGACTAAGAGGGTTTTGGGCGATTTTGAAGAGAGTTTCGAGAGCTTTCATCAGGTATGGATTCTTGGACTTAGAATACGTTATTATGGTGTAAAATCATGGATTAACACTGAAAACCCAAGGAATTAAAGGTTAAAAATGGAGGTTAGGGCTTAAAACTTAAGAGAGTTAAACTAGGGATTTGAGAGGTCAAATGAACTCTGATTCTTGTGAATTTTATATGTACGGACTCGTGGCAAGACGAGAAATCCGGTGATGTAAATTTTATAATTTTTGAGAAGTGGGCCCGGGGCTCGGGTTTTGCCAACTTCGAGATTTTTGGTATTTTTCAAGTTCTTTTGATTGGGTTATGTTTCTTTAGCATATTGTAATGTATTCCTTATGGTTTTGATCAGATTCGGCGCGCGAGGAGGTTGATTCGAGAGGAAAAGGCATAGCGGACTAGACTTGTGGCCGGCTTGAGGTGAGTAATAGATGTAGATGATGATCTGAGGGTTTGAAACCCCGGTATATCACACTGTGATGCTATATTGAGGCGAGACACGTACTCTATGAGGAGTGCGGGGTCGGTTGTGATTAGGGACTATGGCTTAGTCCGTCCCGAGTGATGTCCGTACTGTGTTCTTGACTAGAGATTATTGGTAAACATCCTACATGTATTTTTATGATATATCTGGGCTGTGTGCCGATTAGTTGAATCCCTTAGGGATTATTATCACTGCTTCCATGATGCTTAGCATGTTATGTGATTTCAGTCCTGAGTTAAACATATTATCCCTTGTGGTTTTTTCCTCTCTCTTTTTTTTCCGTTTTTTTTTTCTTTTTTCTTTTGGTTATGGTCGAATACTATGGATATTGCCTACGTATCATGACCCCGCATGAATCAAACCAAACTTAGTTCTTGCAAAATGAATGCAAATTTTATTGTTTTTGTTGTTTTTTTTTTTTGAAGGGTTTTTCAAATTGTTTTTCTTGAAGGGAAACTACAAAAGCAGATACAGACTCGATGATAAAAACCTAGATCAAGAGTACATCAAAGCTTCACATCCTGGGGCCAACGGGGCATCATTCGGCATCGCCACAGGCCTGCGCAAGACTGAGAAGGCTCTAATGTCAACTGCGACTATTTAAAGAAAACTGGCCATGTAATGACTTATTTTGTCTTAAAAAGCAAACTGGCTATATTTTTTTTTAGAAAAAAAACAAAAATTTTATTTAAGAAAACAAAGGCTTAATTTTGCAAATACGGCCTTTCAGTTCTTCCGAAAGGGAAATTTTAAGTTTGTGCCCGCAAACTGATTTAAAATGACTCAGGGTGGTTGTTCTTGCAAAAATAGCCTTCAGGCGCCCTTTTGGGGACATTCGGCTTATTTTCAACAAGAATGACGTCACCCGACTTATTGGATGAAAATTAAAATTTTGGGAATTTTGGCTATTTTTACAAAAGGGGTGGTTGGACCCGATGAGGGTTGCCTACGTATCTCACATCAGTTGAGAATTAAACCAGCGTAGTTGGGCAAATTAACGAACTATTTTAAAACAAGACTCTTTTTTTTTCATTTTCATTTTTTGGCATAAGACTTTTTTTTTTATTTTTTTTATTTTTTTGCATTTCATAAACAAATAACAAAACTACTTTCAAAAGCAAGACTTTTTTTTTCATTTTCATTTTTGCATTTCATAAACAAATAAAATAAACTAAAAAAAATAAGACTTTTTTTTTTTTTATTTTCATTTTTCGTGGCAAGACAAACTATTTTCCTTTTATATTTTTGAAAACAAGACAAAATAACGACTCTCTTTTTCCTTTTCATTTTCAACAAACAATAAAACAACCTATTTTTCCCAAACTAAAATAAAGACTCTTTTTCTTTTTCTTTTTCTGCGAACAATTTCCAAAAATAAAGACTCTTTTTCTATTTTTACTTTTCTTTTACTAAAACAAACTATTAAAAATAAAATATTTCCATTTTTTATTTTTTATTTTTTCGAAATTTCGGCAGACTTTCGACAGCATTTGGGCATCGGTTTTTCTAAAACTAAACAATTAATTCTTTACACTGCTATTTCTCTCTTTTTTCTCTTTTTCTCAATTTCACAAAATTTCCGATGTTCAAAAATCGATCAGCATGCGGGCCCGAGACAAATAAATGCACGTAAAATGCATCATGGTGGTCTTTTCATATCCGGTTACCTGTCCTAGACGGTCCCAACCCCTGTGTTGAGTCCCTTAAGTCAAAATGCACGTGATGCAAATAAGCGCTCCTATTAGGGATCCGGCATGAAGTCAAGTTATTCTAGGTTCAAATCCTGGGTATGTGTTCTAGACTGTGTACCCGAGCGGACAACTCGAGTCGAGGAGGGGGTTACGTACCGATGACCCGCGGGATCGTCCGGCTTAGTAACTTGTCCGGCCTCTTTCTTATTTCAAGGTATGACACTAACAGAATAGGGAGTCTCAACCAGTAAGCACATCCCCGGAGGTGAGAAGAGAAGGGTTTCGGCACGGTTTATATACAGTTCAGATAATATCAAAGCGGTAAACATTTAGCACATTAGGCATGAAACATGTAGAAAAATCAGATATAACCAAATACAATAATTTATCTAAGCTCGAATTCTTAAACCCTGAACCGAAGTTTTAGGTTTGTTTCCCCAGCAGAGTCGCCAAAGCTGTCACACCTCCTTTTTCACTATACCTGCGAGGGCATAAAGGAGTTTTTCCAATTAAAGGACAATCGGAACGGGATTTATTATTATTTGTTCAGAGTCGCCACTTGGGAGATTAATGGTTTCCCAAGTCACCGGTTTAATCCAGAACCGAGGAAAGAAATAACTCTGTTACAGTCTGCGAACCAGAAATCCGAGTAAGGAATTCTATTAACCCGGGAGAAGGTGTTAGGCATTCCCGAGTTCCGTGGTTCTAGCACGGTCGCTTAACTGTTGCATTTGATTTTATCTGATTTTAATACATGCTAGCTTATGTGCCTTTTTAATTCTGAACCGCTTTTATTATTATTTATTTTTTAAAAGAATTGCGACATCGTGAAAACGCGTTTCGAACCACGTCGCAATCAATGCACACGTGGTTGTCAACACATTTTGACTTCGTCGAGATTTGGATTTGGGCCGCATCAATGCGTACCCGAGTTTAAGAAGGTAATTTAATTAAATCGTGCTTAAAGATTCTAGCGTGGTATTATTTGGGGAAGGCCGTGAAGTTTGCTAAACGGCCCTCCCAGATTCTAAGTAGTTTTATGTAACAAATATTGAGGGCCCCGCCTTTTGTATTTCGTTTGGCGAGGCTCGTCTCATCATTTTATTAAAAGGGCGACCTAAAAGTGACTACAATTTTCTGTTTTTGTTTTTATTCTTTGAAAGATAAAAAAAATCCTAATTAATGATTTTCAGACCACATTAACGTCAAAGCTCAGAGATGAAGTTAACAAGCCAATTCCTTTTACTAGTTTTTTATCTTAGCACTTATCAGCCTATACTCATTGCCAATGGGTCGTCGAGCCCAAGCCAATTGTCACAGAAAACATCACTTCGAGCCCCTGTGCCCATGACTAAATTTCAAGCTTTATTCATTAATCTACCTAAAGCATCACAACTTAAAATTGTTCTTACACGAATGAGACCATAGTGCTAACAGTGTGATATTTGTACAGTGGGATCTTAACTGATGACAAACTAAACTCAAGACCTTTGTTATTCAAATAAGCTATTTTATGTAAAATTAACGATTACCAAACTTTTAATTAGCAAATATACTGTATTCAAATAGCAAAACTCTTAACGATTATTCAAATAAGCAAGTGCACTGTATCATCTAATAGTTCAGTATTATCTCTCATAGTTTAATTGTAATACAGAAGCTACGGATGTCAAAATGTGAATTAGACAATCTAGTATCAAATTATTATGCAATCCAATCCAATTATACAAAAAACAAACAGTAGTCCACATGACACCAATGAATGAACTATTTTAATACACAATCGGGAAAAAGCTGAATTGGACTTTAAACTTCAGATCTTCACATGTATTCATGCTCATGTTTTCAGCTTACAATTGCTAGAATTACGGCTGTGTACCTAAAATGGCGATGAATGGAAGAAGATGAAAAGGAATCAGTAGCAATTCAACAGCAGAAATCAAATGCAATTCAGAGGTTGAACTCAACAGCCCAGGAGAAATTTCGAAATCAAACCAACAGCACTATGACCAGCAATCATCTAGTAAACTAACACACTTGATGAACTACATCAACAGCCACAGCAAATATCCAAAAAATAGACCCAATCGAACTCTCATATACCCAAAATCGAACTACTAGACCTCAGAAGAAACTCCAGCAAATCAAAATTAGGCTAGAAGATCAACATCCACCACTGACACTCGAAATTGACTTAAAAATTCAATAGAATAGTGTTTTTTTAGTTTTCTGCTATTTTTCTTTCTTTTCTTTTTTTGTTTGGCTTTTTAAGGCTTTTGATATTTGAAATTTCAAATGATGAAGATCAGATCTCAGAATGATTCTTTGGGGGAGTTTTTGGAGCTCCAAAACTTCTTCTACAAGGCAAATGAATGCCTATTTATAGGCAAACTTAGGGTGCAACTTCAGATTTTCAATTTACTCTTTAGTACCTATTTTTACCCCTTATTTTCTGACTTGTACTACAAGTAACTACTATTATTCTTGTGAATTTCAGTTTAAAACCCCTTCTAGAAAGTCCTAGGGGGTTCTATTCTGATTTTTCTACCCTTAGAATCCCTAAACTACCCTTGTATTAATTCTGAAATTACTATTTCTAATAAAATTACCCTTTACCTATGCCAAAACTACCCTTCTTACCTCCTACAATTACTGCTCAACCAAAACTCTTCAGCTGTAATACAAACTAAGTCCTAAAACTCTAATAAAGCATCCACTTGATAATAACTAAACTGAACAACTAATTAAGCTAATTAATCAAAGAACATACTCAGTATGGACTTCAATTTTAAAAGAACCAACGGTTTATATAAAAATTCATTCAACTGAAACCAATCAATTAAGTTAATTAAACTTGAATTAACACCTAACAATTATACTAACGATTGACTGAATAAAACTGTACAAGGGTTAATTAAACATGTATTAACACCTAATCGATTGACTGACTAAAACTGAACAAGACAAAAGCAAGATAAACAAACAGAATGAAAATTAAACTAAGAATTTCACATAAACATGCATTACTTGACAGAAATTTTGCAAGTGAATTACTAATTAAACTATTCGGAAACTAAAAACTACACTTAGTTAAAAGATATAACAAGAATCGAACTAATCAAAACTAAAAATGGGAAAAATGACTTACTGATTTGATCTTCGAAATTATTTGATTTCTGGAATTGATTTTTAATTAATATTATAGGTTTATCTTTGTCAAAAATAAACTCATAATATTAATTAAAACCAATTGGATTATTAAAGCTCCGAACGGCAGAAAACTCAAAACCCTAGATTGGAAATTGGGGGCGGCCTGGTAAGATTCGAAGTGAAATACCCACAGATTCGAGATGAGGAAGGTCAAGAGACTATCTGGTATCAATTTGGGCAAGTTCGTGTTTTGAAACTAGAATTTCAAACTCATATTCGAAAGGCCTGGAGTTGATTCGAGGGAAACCATTGTCATAGATGGAAAGAGGAGACTGAGGAGGACGAGGGGTGTAAATTTGGGGGTGATTGGCATCGGCGCCGCCACCGGCGGCCTATGGATTTCATGGCGGCACGGCTAGGGCTTGTGAGGGGTGTGGAAGACGATGAGAAATGGGGTGGGGGGGACGTTCGGACAATCTTATACCCTTAACCTAGGACGATCTCAACCGTCAGATCAAGAAGCAATGATTGAGATCATTCTCTAAGACGGCGTCGTTTTGGACGTAGCACACTGGACCGGATTTGGTCATTTGGGCTGGGGTATTTGGGTTTGATTTTTTGGCCCAAAATAACTGGGCAGTCCATTTCCTTTTTATTTATTCCTTTTGTTTTCTTTTTATTTCTTTTGCTTTTTGTATTCATTTTCATTTTTTTTTATTTTTTTGTTTTTTTATTTTTTTTATAAAGATGTAAAACAAAGACCTAACATAATTCAAAATTAAATTATTTAACTTCTAAAATTATTTAAAAATTCTATTTAAAGATAAATGCAACAATTAACAATTTAAAGTGCAAAGAAACTATTTTTTGTGATTTTCTTTAAATTTTGTTCTAAAACAAATTAATACCTAATTAATACTAAAATTGTGAAATTAAATCCCTGAATGTAAGTGCATATTTTTTTGTATTTTCATATGAATTATCATGCAATCAATTAACACCAAATTCAACAAAAATTCACAAAAAATTGTAAAGTCATTTATTTGAAACTTTTGGAATAATTTGCTTAGGGCAAAAATCACGTGCTCACAATAATCGACTAAAATACGTAATTATAGCCTATCATCAACACCCCACACTTAAACTTTTCTTGTCCTCGAGCAATAGGACTATCTAATAAACCCCCCAACTACATACGAGTATCAATTATAGAGTAGTACTTTAACTTTTACCCATACACTATACCCTTGACTATAATCAACACTGGCACACAAGCATGAACACACAAAAATTTACATTATTCTCGTCTAAGCATGCCCAAGTATAATATTTCACTTCAATCAATTCCAACAACCTATTTGTCACCACCCAACCTCAAAAGCCAACTTGTAACCACTAAGCACCCTCAATTCATGCACTTACCTAACAAGAAAGTTTACAACATTACCAATCATTCATGAGATCATGTGCCCTCACCAACAAACAAAAGAGTGATTATAGATAGTCCATACATTCAAATATACTTTTGAATATATATTAAGGACATCGCACAATTGAACCAAATTCACTCACTCTCACAAATAATTTATATGCATCCTGTGGTCGTACCATAAGCTTGCCCGTAGTGTATATCTCTACTAATTTAAGCTAGCCAAATCTAGGATCAATTAGGACTTTTAAGGTTGTAATGTAGGCTAAAGGACGGGTAGGATATATTTTGGAATAGTGGCTAACCCTCCTAACTACTTTAATACACTACATTTACAATTCAAGCTCATATTCTTCTCAATCGATTAAGTTGCCACATCCAACATAGCCCTCTTTTCAGTTACGCATTTCTCTATTTTTCACTAGTACAAATCAATAAGAATTGGAGGTGTTTTATGTTTCTACATACTTTCACTATCAATTTTTTTTCTTTAAATTTGTATTTCTCTTTTTTTTTTCTTTTTCACACACTCCATATAATAAGGTTCATCGGCTAGTGACCTTTAATTTTAACTTTAGTGCACCAACGGGCCCTTCCATGGTTCCATTCGAAAGGTACTCCCCAATCTCTAACCTTACTTCTTTTAGCGACTAAGTGCCTTAGAAGGTACAGGTTCAATCAATATCAAATTAAAAACAAAATAGGGGTATGGCTTGTAATGTGGGTGCCAAAGAAAGGTCTATAGGCTCAAAGGGGCTAGCAACGAAAAATTTTATTTTTATGTGACAAACACATCCATGATCAAGCAAGAAAATGCCTACGTCATATCCTAGATTAGCACAACTTACAATTTCGCTTTAATTAACACACGGGGCAAGTTCTAGACTACACAGGATAGCACAGAAAATCACAAATCCTCACACACACGTTGCACATGACTCAATAAAGACGGTTTTATTCAACTCTCAAGTCAAGCAAGCACAATTAAATGAGAACTTTAAGCAAAATTGCACTATGTAGCATACAAGTTAAACAACTGAGAAAAGGCGTCACAAAATAGGTTATTTACTTTACTTAGGCTTCACAATTCAAACCAAATATACAGAAAACAGAATGTATGTCCTAGCCTAATGTGCCAGCATCAACCATGTCAACGAGTATCTCGGAGCGACTCAGTTTCTTCCTAAACTACTCCTAAAAAAAAATAAAGTACCCGGTTCGAGTTACACCCTTGGAAAAGAATCGGCGCCCAAAGAAAAACCAAGGGATACTACCTAACTATCCTAAAAATAAAAAATCTTTTTTTTGATGTTTTTAAATCGGACTTTATCCCTCAATAAAATTGTCCAAAAGATCCATCGTCGGGAAAAATTCGAACTTTTTCTAAATTTTTTCTTTTCTTTTCAATTTTCGTTTTGTTTTTCAAGTAAACCTAAACTATTTCTACTACAAGTTCAAAAAAAAAACTTAAAAAATAGTTTTATACAATCACACTTTAGAAAGTAGTTTTTCCACCCCACACTTATATTATGCATAGTCCTCGATGCATGATCATAGAGAAAAATAATAAAATAAAGGTGAGAAATACTCCCTGAGACCCTCTCAGGCCTAGCTCGGACATGATCCTCAATATTAAGGGTCCGGACGACCCCACACTTAAGCTCAAACATGCTCCTCAGCTTTAACTTTGGGGTATACAGACTTCCCCTACTTTGTGTCAGACTTCCTTTTGGCGCTACCGCACCCCGCGAAGGGCGTGTAGTAAAGGGAGCTTTTCCAATTAAAGGACAATCGAAACGGGATTTATTATTAAGAGTTGGAGTCGCCACTTGAGAGATTTATGGTGTCCCAAGTCACTGGTTTGAATCCCGAATCGAGGAAAAAGTTAACTCTATATTACAGTCTGCGAACCAGAAATCTGGATAAGGAATTCTGTTAACCCGGGAGAAGGTGTTAGGCATTCCCGAGTTCCGTGGTTCTAGCACGGTCGCTTAACTGTTATATTCGGCTTAATTATCTGATTTTAGTACATGTTTTTGACTATGTTCTTTTAAAATTTTAAATCGCTTTTATATTTATTTTTAACGAGAATTGCAACGTCGCAAAAATACATCTCGAACCACGTCACATTAATGTACCCGTAGTTATTGACATATTTCAACTCCGTTGAGATTTGGATTTGGGTCACATAAATGTGCACCCGAGTTTAGGGAGGTAGTGTTATTAAAATGATGCAACTTTCACAATCATTAATCCAACTGCAAACTAAGGATAAAATAAAATTAATTAAAACGAGGGCCATGCAATTGTCATTTTTTTCTGTTTGGCGCGGCGCACCTCGAATTATTCCAAAAGGACGTTATTTGACTAGGAAAAACTATGGATGTTTATAAGATCCTAATACTTTGTGATTATTATGAGACACATAGCTATACATTCTTCTATCTTAACACCATTCATGATCTATTTTTCTACGACCATATATCTTAAAGATGTAATCAATAAAATTATGCTTATTCAACTTTTGATCCTTGAGAATCTCGCTAGCAAATTATATAGATAGTATATACGAGAGTCATACTTCAAATGATTGCAAATTAAATCCTGAATAACATAATAAATGGAACATGGGTCTTTAAACTAATCACATAATCATATAAGCTAATATAATAAATGAAGCATGGGTCTTTAAACTAATCCTAGAATATTATAAACTATCCTAATAACTAACCACATAAACGTATAAGGCAACAACCCAGCAAGCAAAACGTTATTGAAGGGACAAAATCACAAGCGTACTTAGGCAGCCTGGAATATATATTTATACCAACAAACATGCTAATCCTATAATCATTTTTTCATGCTTTCACAATATTCCAAATTTGAACTTAAACTGATGTATATAAAAAATGACCCAAGACCTTGAAGAAACTTGATAAGAATCAACATAATCATAGATCCCAACTACCGATGATTTCCATAATTCAAATACTATAGCCTGACCAACCTTCTGCCCAAATATCAAGCTCACACATTATAGTCAATAATGGAATCTAACTACTCCCAATTTGCTTTCACATTCAGATAGCATGGATTCAAATTTAACTTGTAACACTAAAATTGAACAACCAACGAAATCCAAATATATCCTAGTTTCCATAGTCCAGTTCATCAATACACATAAACTGCTCTACAAGAATCTCTTACACATAGTTCAGGTAAAAAGAGACCTAATCAATAGTTATAACTCTACATCTAGGTACTGGAAGCAAAACTGGAAGTAGAATAACAAAAAACCATCAATATAAGTTTAGCCTTCATTCAACCCATTTCAAATTGTTACAGGTTCAACAATTGTTCCTCGACTATGAGCTAGGAAAGTACCTGGAATTAGGAAAGCAAAGATGTGAGGTTCAGCAGAGGAAACGCAACAGCAGCAACCAACTCTAATCCAGCAATGGAACAGTATAAATCACAGCTGAATCCAAACCAGTCTTTAACCAAACTTGAACCCAATTTATAAACCCAAAATCAAACTCTAATCACAGCTTCAAAACCAGTTCTGAAAGAATTAAATCACTCCAGCCCCAAATGAATCATAGATAACAGAAAATCTTAAAATGAAATCAGAAAACCAATGGAATAGTAGACTTTTGTTTTCCTTTTCAGTTCTCTGCAGATTGTTAAGCTCTCTCTATGTTTTTCAGAATGTTCTCCGTATATTTCTCTCTGTATGAGTGTATATCTCCAGCTCCCTTAACTCTCAGCCTCCTCTCCTTTATCTAACTGATTTCTGTGTCTATTTAAAGACTAAGACCCAACCCCCTTTTTATTTCCAGCTTGTCTCCTCTCTCTAGCACATGTATCCCTCTTTGCCTTTTATCATGCTCCCTCTCATTCTTTTTTTTCCATCTCTTAAAAGCATTCAGGCAGAATTAAGAAACTAATTCTGCCCATGATATTCCTTAGAACTCCACTAGAGTATGTTTTTAAATTCAACTGTTATGGGCACCTATTTGTTTAATCACTTTCTCTTAAAACCATTATGTTGTGTTCCCTCCCCTAATTTTAAACAAATGCATTTAATGGTACAGCAGTACCTTACTGACAGACCATTCACACTAAACCATTTCTACAAATTTTGAGCTCCAAATTACCTCTGGAATCCATGTGACATTGTTCTGCCCTTAACCTTATCATCTGTATTAAAAACCCTTCTGAATTTCAACTAACACTGGATTATTAACTATCAGTTTACACAACTATAACCAATTCTCAAACCTATTCAAACACACAGATAATTCAAGTAGAAGGACTAGGGGATGAGGTTCATGTGAACGAGCAATTTGGTTCAAGAGGGAAAATTGAACACAACAACAAACTTATTTCGATCACAAAAATCAAACAGAAGGAAACAAAATGATAGACACACTGAAATGAGCCAAATGAACTGTTACCATGTCGATTTAGCTTTCTCATATGATAAACTAATTGGCGACATGAATTCAACGATCCCACATACTATAGTATACCCATAATGATAAAAGAAACGAATTCGACCATATAAAAGGTCTGATTGGAGATGAACAAAATAATCAAAAATAAATAAATCAAGGAAATTAACCAAACAAATATACAAACAAACACAAGAATGGAACAATGAGAAAGGAAAAGTACCTCTAGAACTCGGAACTAGACGAACTTAGGCTGACCTTTTGACTCGAACCCTTTTTTGAGGTCGAACGGACCTTAATCAAGTGTTCTCAACTGAGAACACTTCGACTAAGGTTGATTAAACCCCAAATTTTCTTCAATTTCAGACGGGCCACAAGTTTTGGTTTTTTTCTAAGGTTCTTGGTTCGGTTTTGGGTTCGAATGGTTCTAGCAAGATTCGAACCAGGCCAATGGTGTTTTGGTAATGAGGGAGGTCAGGGGGTGCCAGGGTGTGAGTTTGGGGCCGGTTGGGGTAGTTTCAAGTTTTGCTCGAATCTTTGATTGAAGATTCTAGAAGCTACGGGCTGGTTTGAGCAAAACGGGTAAGGGATTTGGATTGAGGGTGGTCTACTGGCTTTAAGGTGTTATTTTGGTGGTCATCGGCGTCGTCGCCAATGGCTTAAAGCGGGAGATTTTCAGGGCGGCTGCTAGGGTTCCTCGTCTCTGAAAGAGACGAGGTTTGAGAGAGATGAGGAGAAGGGGGGGTCTGAGGGGGGCGGGGTATGGTATTAATTTATATAGGATGGGGAAAATTCAATCTTGACTGTTGGATCATTAATGATTAACGGCCCGGATTTGTCACTTATACAAAACGGCATCGTTTGGGCTTTCGTTAAGACTGGATCGGTCTTAAACGAAATGGGTCTGGTACAGGGGAGGCCTTGGAGCCGTTAGATCAAATAGTAATGGATGGTTTAGATTGAATCACGTGAAACTGCGTCGTTGAGCTTTAGACGGGAGCGGCACTGGACCGTTCGATCAATTCGATCAACGGCTCAGATTTAAATGTGACCAAAATGACGTCGTTTGGACGTCTCATGAGGCTGATGGTTTGGACCGGATATAGACGTGAAATTGGGCTGGATTGGTGGTGTTTGAACGTTTGGGCTACCAAATTGGCCCAATTTGATTTCCTTCCCCTCTATTATTCCTAAGTTATTTTCAAAATTAAACCTAAGTTCCTAAATAAAATATAAAACCCAATTAACTTAAAGATACTACTTACTCTAGATAGCAATTATTGCAAATAATTAAGTACAAAAATTGCACAATAAAACACTAAAAATGCAAAATACATTGCTTTTATGATTTTCATTTTTTGTAAAAAAAAACTACTTGCTTAATTAATCTTAATTGCAGAACTAAATCCCGAAGGCAAATATGACTCATTTTTTGTATTTTTCATTAATTTAAACAAATAAACATGCGCACACAAATGCAAACCATTAAAAAATTCACAAAAATTGCATACAATAAAACAAGACCACTTTTGTTCTGATTTCTTTTGGGAGTAGTCCGTGTGAGGCAAAAATCACGTGCTCACAGCTGCCCCTCTTTGCTCGTAAACACGAAGAGTTTTCGTGCAAAGATAAGTGAGCAGATACGAGCGATTTTTGCCTGTTCGAGTACCCCGTGTGAAGCATTTTGAAAGAGTTTGACTGAGCCTTTTCTTCGGGAGGCCTCCTACATATCCCTGGCTAAAAGGGTATCAGGTTAATGTAGTTCGGGAAGTTTTGGTAGCTAGGACTACCATGGGATTGCCATTTGCTGTTACTGTTGTTGCATGTTGTTACTGCTCACTGGCCTCCTTATTACACCATGCTAAAGGAAAAATAAGAAGCTAGACTAAATTAGTCTATGAATTGTAAAATCTTATCTATATCTTCAACTTGTTCTCCATATGTTTCTTGTTGCCTTGCTTGCTCTTGTGTTTCCTCTGATGTTTCTTCTCTTCTGACTTGACTTGTCGGCTTCTCTTGGCGGCCGAACTTGAATTGTTTATTTCTTTCTTGTGAGCTTTGAGTTATTTTTCCTTCGAAACTTGGACCGCCTTCCATTATTGCCTACCTTCTGATTTCTGAATTTGGATTTATGCCGGGTATTTTTGTTGTAATCTTCCGTTCTCCCGATGGGTTATCGACTTCTTGAATTTAAAAGATACGCCTTTCCGCTTTCCAGGCGGGCTCCTAACTACCATAACAATTTGGAAAATACAATGCCATTCCGTTCTTCAGGCGGGCTCCTGACTTCAAACATAACTTGAAAAATGAACGTCATTCCGTTCTTCAGGCGGGCACCTGACTTCAACAATAATTTAAACTTCCCCTTAAAAGATAACTCCTTTCCGTTCTTCAGGCGGGCACTTGACTTCAATACTGATTTAAAATTTCTACTTAAAAGATAACGCCTTTCCATTCTTCAGGCGGGCACCTGACTTCAACAACAATTTTAAACTTCCATTTTTAAAAAAAAAAAAAGATAACGCCTTTCCGTTCTTCAGGCGGGCACCCGACTTCAACAACAAACTTTGAAAATAAATCGCCATTCCGTTCTTCAGGTGGGCTCCTGACCTTAACAATGATTTAAAACTTCCACTTAAAAAAGATAACGCCTTTCCGTTCTTCAGGCGGGCACCTGACTTCAACAATGATTTAAAACTTTCACTTAAAAAGATAACGCATTTCCGTTCTTCAGGCGGGCACCTGACTTCAATAATGATTTAAAACTTCTACTTAAAAGATAACTCCTTTCCGTTCTTCAGGCGGGCACCTGACTTCAACAACAAACTCCAAAAATAAATCGTCATTCCGTTCTTCAGGCGGGCACCTGACTTCAACAATGATTTAAAACTTCCGAAAAAAGATAACGCCTTTTCGTTCTTCAGGCGGGCACCTGACTTCAACAATAAACTTTGAAAATAAATCGTCATTTTGTTCTTCAGGCGGGTTCCTGACCTCAACAATGATTTAAAATTGCATTCTATTACCGTCGTCTCCATTTGCTTCCTAAACCATTTCCTTCTTCCTGAACTACCTCCTTTCAGAACTGCTTCCCTCAAAATTCGTGTTATTTTCCCTCTTAACTGCTTGGGATAATACTGCTGGAATTATTTACCTACCTACTGGGGGTAATACCATGGGGGAAATCTCCTTTCTTCCTTTCCTCTTTCCTAAAAACTTTTATTTTCTCTCAAGATTGCTGGGGATTAAAATGTTATCAGCTGGGGATTACCTTGTTGAAGATATCACTACCGGGGCATCCCTTTTCTTATTTCCTCTTTCAAAACTTCCTCCACAACTTGCATTTTGTTCCTCTGAAAGTTGTTGGGGATAACATTACGGGAAATTTTCATTCCTTCAAATTGGTGCTTCATTCTTCCGAAAAACTACTGGAGATGACACTGGCCTTTTGCTTTCTCCGTCCCACGTTTTATCCTTTTGTTCTGTCCGCTGGGATATAACTTCCTTCATTAAAACTCATTGTTTTCCTTCTTTCAACACGGCTGGGGATAACTCTGGTTCAAAGACCACTTATCCTTAAAACTCGGGTTATCTCGCTTCTCTCAAGATGGCTTTCTTTAAAACTTTGTATAGCCTTTCCGTAAACTGCTGGGGATTCCATTTCCTTCAAAACTTGTGTTATCTTCCCTTTTTTCCAAATGGATATTTGCTTTCAAGAAAATTTTCGCAATGAGAGAAAATTTTCTGCCCCAGTTTGATAATCTTCTTTGGGGCCTGT
>MU772877.1:46771-79692 GCA_026770625.1 Nicotiana glauca | reverse complement strand
TTTTTCAAGGCATTTAGATGCCTTTTATAGGCTTAAATTAGGGCAACCCTCAGATTTTCTATTTTCCCATTGGTCCCTAG
Source organism: Nicotiana glauca (assembly GCA_026770625.1). Classification (NCBI taxonomy): domain Eukaryota; kingdom Viridiplantae; phylum Streptophyta; class Magnoliopsida; order Solanales; family Solanaceae; genus Nicotiana; species Nicotiana glauca. The sequence continues at coordinate 79,612 of MU772877.1, read as the reverse complement.
TTATTTTCAGATTAGTCCCTCAGTTTTTAACTTGTTAAACAAGTAAATGCACTATATTTGCAGAACTTTGCACTTAGACCCCTTCTAGAAGGATCTAGTGTATTCCTTTAACTATGAAAGGCCTAAGTTACCCTTACCCCTGTTTTGGATTTATTAGATTACCCTTTTTATACCTAAATTACCCTTAAAGTACCCTGGAATTCACAGACCATAGTCAACTGTATAGGACCCCTTTACCCCTGTGTCCAAACTAACTTTATTAATTCTAAAATCCCAATTAACCTATGGAAATTAATTGGTAAGGATCAATCAGCTATACCCAAATATTATCTAGACTTAACATTTTCTAAAATGTCAGGCTAGTAATCAAACAAATCAAAACAGGGTCAAAACAAGATCAACACCAAGCAACAAACTAACCTTGAAACTAATTAACCAAGGACTAAACAAGATTAATTCTAATTTCTATCGACTATTATCAAGAGGTAATTACTACACTAAGCAACTACTTATTAAAAACTAGAATCATAGAATAAACTAAGATTGTGACTAAAAAGAGAAAACCAGCAGATGAAATGATTTTAGCAGAATTAAACTACAGTGAACAAAAAATCAAATTAAAACTAATCAATGCAGATTCAGGTATACAAACGAGATTTAATCTGAAAAAAAAAAGAACAAATAAAATAAGGACAAAATTAAAAGAAAAACTTACTGATTTGGCTACTAATGATTGGATTTTTGGAATTGATTTTCGATTAATATTATAAGTTTATCTTTATAAATATAAACTCATAATATTAACTAAAATCAAATTGCGCTAATGACTTTAGGCGGCCGAAAAATTCGAAACCCTAGATTGGAAATTTGAGGCGGCCGGTTGGGATTTGAGGGAAAATAACCTCGATTTTGTGGAGAAGAGGATGAGGAGGCTATCTAGTGAAAGTTTGGAAGTATTTTAGTGAGTTTATAATTTGGCCGGAACTTTCGATTGAAGATTCGAGCAATTGGGTAAGGATTTGAAGGAAACTAAGGTTGGAATCGTAATGAGGAGGTTGAGATGGGGTAGTGGTGTAATTTTAAAATGATTTGGATGAACTTGTGTTTTCACCGGATTTTCGATCTGAGATTTGAACAAATTGGTGATGATTTGAGGGAAATAGTTTAGAGGGTTGGAAAGAGGAAGGTTTGGGGATTCTGGGTTGTATTTTTTATGCGATTTGGAGCTTTGCCGCCGGCGGAGGCGATTTCCGGCCGGCGGCGCTAGGGCGGAATATGGCGGAGCAAGGCGAGGTTAGGGTGTATCAAGGTGGCCGGTGAAGAGGGGGGGCAGTACGAGGAAGAAAGGCATGTCTAGGGTTTCTAGGATGATTTTCGGACAGTATTATTCACAATTAAGAATAATTATGGGCCGTCGGATTAAGGAAGATCAATGACTCAGATTGATTTGGCATTATTAATTCAAAACAGCATTGTTTTGGGTGCTGGGGGGGTCTGGACCGGGTTAGGGGTGTCTAGGTCTAGGCTGGGGTGTATTAATCTTTTGGGCCTGTGTAGAATTAAAGGGGTTTTGGGTAGAAATGGCCCAAACGTGGCCAACCCCTTTTCAATTATTCAAATTTGTAATATATATATATATATATATATATATATTTAGATTTTCTGATTTTATAAAAATATAAATACTAAAGCAAAGATGTAATATAATTCCAAAATTACACTACTTAACTTTTAAAATTATTTAAAAATTCTTTTTAAAAGCAAATGCAACCATTAACAAATAAAAGTGCAAGGAAACTATATTTTTTGTGATTTTCTTTATATGCTATTCTAAACAAATTAATCCCTAATTAATACTAACAATGAAATTAAAACCTAGATACAAATGCATATTTTTGTATTTTTATGAATTAAAGTGAACAAATAAAAAATGCAAATAATTAATTCCTAAAAATTCAAATAATAAAAGAAAAATTCTAATTTTAATGAATTTATAGGAGTAGATTAAGCGTGGCAAAAATCACGTGCTCACAAGGGCGACATCGAAAGTGCTAGAAGTCGGGTTCTACTGGCCAACAATGTTCAAGGATGCACATCAATGGGTGAAGGGTTGTAATGAATATCAATGAGCCGGGAACATTTCCCGTTGCCATGAGATGCCCATGAACCAATTCAAGAGGTTGAAGTGTTCGATGTCTGGGAGATAGATTTCATGGACCCTTTCGTCAGCTCCTTTAGAAATAAGTACATACTTGTTGCTGTGGATTACGTGTCCAAATGGGTAGAAGCTGCAGCACTCCCCACCAATGATGCAAGAGTGGTGGTGGGTTTTTGAAGAAGAATATATTCACCCATTTTGGGACCCCGAGAGCTATTAACAGTGACGGAGGCACTCACTTCTGCAATTGAGCCTTCGAGAAATTGCTTTCAAAGTATGATGTGCGCCATAAGGTGGCAAAACCATATCATCCTCAGACTAGTGGAGAGGTCGAAGTGTCTAATAGAGAGATAAAGAGTGTACTGACCAAGACGGTGAATGCCACATGAACTAATTGGGCGAAAAAGCTAGACGATGCACTTTGGGCCTACAGAACTGCTTTCAAAACACCAATTGGCATGTCACCATATAAGTTGGTGTTCGGGAAGGCCTGTCACTTGCTGGTAGAACTAGGACATAGAGCTTGGTGGACAATGAAATAGCTGAATCTGGACATTGAGGCTGCAGAGATAACTAGAGTCACAGAATTGCATGAGCTGGACGAGTTCCGATATCTTTCTTTTGAGAGCACAAGGTTGCACAAGGAAAGAATGAAGATGTTGCACGACAAGAGCATTGTTGAGCAAAATTTCAATCCTGGAGACATGGTATTGCTTTATAACTAAAGATTAAGGCTATTTCCAGGAAAACTCAAGTCACGATGGTTTGGACAATTTCGAGAGGTCGAAGTATTCCCCTCAGGTCCCGTAGAGATTGCCTCAGAGAAAGACTCTCATACATTTAGAGTCAATGGGCAGAGATTGAAACTATATGTGGGCATGAATGAACCAAAAGAAGTGTCAGAGATCCATCTGGCTGAACCCCAGAGGTCGAGAGAGCCTTAAATGTGCTTATATGCGTCGTGTCGCGATGTTAAATCAAGCGCTGCATGGAAGGCAACCCATTGATTTATTGTAACTGTCATGCCATGAAATTAACTAAAGCGCTGGTTGGAAGGCAACCCAATGATAGTTAGTAGTTATTGATTTTGATTTTGGGAAGTACTAACCAATGTAGATGAGATTCGGTAGGTGATAAGTCCATTGGACGTGGAAAAACAGGTGAAAAAATGGAAAATGTTCGTGCCCAGGAGCGCGCCCGCGCTACAGGCCGCACATATGGGCAAACATTCTGCCTCAGCTTCTCCATCACTAGCGCGACCGTGCTAGTGACCGCGCATATGGCCAAGTACACTGTTTTGACTAGCACGTCCGTGCTCGTACCGCGCTACGACCGCCCAAGTGACGCTTAATTTAACTCAATAATTTTTTTTTATTTTTTTTAAGTCTTTATTTTGTATGTTAAATCTGTAAGTATTATTTCCCCTAACTATATCCCCCCCCTCCCCCGCCCATCTAATTACTCCCCTCTTCTTCACTCCCAAAAATCCCCAATGCTCAACTCCCTCAACCCTGATCCACGTTCTTCTTCAAATTCCATCTTCCTCAAATCCCTTCTTCTCCAAATTCCCAACTCAAATTCCCCAAGGTTCAAGCCACGCTCTCCCCTACTCTTCTTCACTTCTCCCCACATTCTCTCACTACAGGTATGGGTTTTTTATGCCATTTTTTTTTTACAGATTTTTATTTTTTTTAATTAGGTAGTAGATTTTTCTTTTCTTTTCTTAGTAGAAATTCGTAGTGTTTGTGTAGTGATTGTGGGTGGTAATGTTAGTATAGTTGTATCTTCACTTAGTGGTTGAATTTGGAGAAATTGTGGTAATATTGGGGTGCAACATGTTTGAATTGGGGTGTGGTATATAATGCCCACAAGGTATTTATTTAAATGCCTCAGTGAGTGTAATTGATTAATTGTGACCAATTGTGCGTGTGAAGTCTGAGTAACTGCATTGAGTTACAATTTTTTTGTTTGGGATGTGCTATTGTTATTTATTTTCCAGGTACTATGGCTCCATCTAGGAAATGCCGCACCACAAGTGCTTCTTCCAGCGGTCAAGCTGGATCATCTAGGGCGCGCGGTTCAACTCCTACGCATCCCTTGATAGCAACAGGTTTGTTTCTGCCAAGGCTCAAGACCGCTTTGCGGATAAGGCCCCTAAGAAACCGATACCAGAAAGGGGAATGGATATAGGTCGCTCCAGCTGAGCTGCCCTAACTTGTATCATGAGCTAGTAAGGCGGCGACTCCAAATATTCTTTGAAGAGCTAGACGAGAGAAATGTGATGGTTATCCGTGAATTTTACGCCAATGTCAAAGAACATGTTAATGGCATGGTAATTGCGCGCAAAAAGGCGGCGGATGCCTCTGTTGAGGCTATACGGAGGATATACCAGCTGCCAAATCATGTGGATCTATATGAAGACAGATATGAAATGTATGGCAGATCACACACGTAGTGGGAGATGTTCTTTCCAACAATATGCGTACCCGGCACGGAAATTATATGATGAAATATGGTCAAAAGTTTCACTCCGCGGCGCTTAGGGATATCAATGGATATTTAAAAATTGACTAAACCGACCAAACTGTACCGTACCGAACTGATTTTTAGATTTCTTTTTAAAAAACTGTAGGTTTTTATATAAATTTATAATTGCACCGACAATTAGGATAGGTTTTTATTTTATAAAAATAAATTAAAAAAACACTGAGCCGTACCGAATATATTTTATGTGTGAAAAATATATTTATCTATTAAGTTTAAAAATAATAATGCATTCAATTTTCTTTGGGCCTTGGATTTATGAAAACTATTGCAAGCCAACAAGTAATTAAGTTCAAAATACTAATTCCTAAATCCTATTATGCTACTTCTACTTAAACTAAATTATTTCAAGTATCTTATTAGCAAGACACAAAGTAGTCTAGTGATTATGAGTAGCAAACTACAATGCATTGAATATGTTTCCTTTCATTCGTGTGAGTTATATTTTTTTTTCTTTTGCTTGATTTCTTTTACATTATTGTAGAATAGTTGATGGATCTATACCAATATTATCAAAGGCGAAAAGCGCAAAAAAGCTCTAGGGTCTATTGGGGCTAAAAGCGCAAAGCGCAAATAAAGCGTGGGCTTTAATGAAAAAGGAGCAACTGGAGAAAAAGTAAAAACATGTATATGTAGTCCAAGATTAATAATTATAAGCATGAATAACAAATTTATGGACAAAGAAATTGGAAAAAATTACGATAAAGTAAAATATCAATTGTTTAATATCGCCTTTTCATGATTACATTCATTGTCAATGAATAGTATGACTTAGAGCCTTGATGCCATACTAAAGGGCCCACAAAGCGAGGCAAAGCGCTCAACATGTTTTGAGCCTCGCTTCAGGGCTTAAACGTGCCTTTGACAACACTGATCTATACTCTAGCCATCTTTCATTTTTTTTTAGTTCATCACCCTTTAAACAGTAAAAATATCTAGAGAGTTTTCTATGTCCGTAAAATAATGTATGTTATTGCATTCTACTTCTATTGATGAATTTTACATGACATTTAAAAAAAATACCGAAAATTAACCGACCCAAACCGATATTGAACAAAAACCGACGTGGTTGGAACTGTTTCGAAAAGTCAGATTTTGGTTATATACAATAGAATAACTGAAAAATTGGTATGGTACAAATTTTATAAAAAATCTGGCCAAACCGAACCATTGACACTCATAGCGGCGCTAACCTTTGAAGGGAAGTACTGGTTATATGTTATCAACAATTGCCTGATCCCGTCTTCCAACACCACGGAGGTGAATGGTCCTCGAGCGGCTCTGATTTGGTGTTTTATGGCCACAACTTTTACGTGGCTAAGGTGATTCATAAGGAGATGTTCACTCATTGTCCGGTGAAAAGGTATAGGTTCTTTTTCCCTTCATTAGTTACTCGACTTTGCCGGGCAGCTCGAGTGCTGGAAAATCTGGTTGTGGGTGGGAGAGTGTCAAAAGGCCACAAGTTCCAAGCAGATAAGGTTACTACTGGGAAGGAGCCGGTGGTAGCGGGTGGTGATGATAGTGGTGAATCTGATAACTCTCAGGAAGAGGAGGCTGAGCAGGAGGATGTGAGGGCCGAGACACAGGCCCATGAGAAAATTGCAGAAACTGTCGTACCATCTGGGGCTGTAGCACCATCTGGGGCTGCTCGGGTTACCCGGTTCACAGCTTTAGAGCAGGAGGTGGTCGAACTGCATACCTCGATCGCTAACTTGGGTACACGTGTTGACGCGATGGCTTCCTAGCAGGTGTAATCGAAGAAGAAAATATTGGGTTGTCTGAGAGCTCTGGGTCATGCTTGCAATCTGAACCCAGACACGATCTCCGATCAAGAGTGACCGTTTAGGGAAGCTCTTTTACCTCACTGTTCTTTATTTTATATGCCATGAGGACATGTCTTCCTTTTAAGTGTGGGGTGGGGGATACTTCAATATATGTGTGTATATATAACAACTTGACTGTTTGATGTTTTCTTTGTTTTTCTTGATTGTAATTGGTGGTTTTGAGTAACAGTCAAATTAGGTAAGCTGATTTTGTCCTGATGATGGATCTATTTCGACGAGGTTCTTGAGGGTCAAAGTCGACGTGAAAATCTAAAAAAAAAAAGAATGAGTAAATGTAGTGTTTGATAAGTGGTGACTTGATACAATTGAACGTAATGGAGTTGGGGTATTATAAATAGAAGTGTGGTGAAATGTCTGGTTTGATATAAGTATGGTTTTGGATGTTAATGTGATTGTATTAAAAGTGCTTAGGAAGGTTAGTCACTATATTCAAATATATCCTACCCGTACATTGTCCTACATTACAACCAAATGAAGACCTACTTGATCTTAGACTGAATGGGCTCGATTAGTAGAGTAGTACACTACGGGCAAGCCTATGGTGCATCTGTATGGCATGTGAATGTTCTTTTTGAGAGTGAGCAAATTCTATCTATCTAAATTCCTAATTGTTCTTAATATTATTATTTATGGAACTACTCTCTTGTGTGATGTAAGGGCATGCGATTCACGAAGGAAAGGTTAGTCTTGACCTCTGTATAGAGTAATTTGAGTGAGTATGAATATTGCACGACACGTAAGAGTCAATTCTTGAGGCAAAGATTGTCCACTACTGGACGTAATTGATGATTTGTTCTTGGTGTGATATGTTAGGGGAAAATCTTAGTGAAGGAACCTTTATAGAGTGTGGTAGATTACTCGAGGACTAGCAATGATTTAAGTGTGGGTGTTGATAATAGGCTAGATTCACGTACTTTGGCGACTGTTTATACCCCAACTTGACTATGTTTCACTATTCTAGGATAATTAAATGACGATAAATTGGCTCTAGTTATGAGTTTCGTGTTTTGCATGAGCGAGTAGTGCTTATGAGAACTTAGGACAGTGTTTAAAGCTAAATTAAAGCAAGGGAAGCCCCTCAGAGCTGAGTACTGTGAAAGAAGAGAGAAAAGAAGAGCTAAAAAGATGACCCAGCCTAGCGCGCCCACTAGCGCGACTGCACTAGCCCAGGACTCAAAACAGAATACTCTGCAATATGTGCGGGCACGAGCGCGGCCGAGTTAGTCCAGTCCGGATGAAATAATTTAAGGGATAAACTTGGAAGTTCGGGGGTTATTCCACTTAACCTATAAGAGGTCCAACTCTCCCAAAGGGATATTATAAAGGTTTTTACAACTTAGTTGAAGGCAAGGAGAGGCAAGAGGCAAGGAAGATAATTCAACATCGAGTTCTTCCTTTCTTACTTTTGTATTTTACCATTTATGATGAATTTTTCTATTACTAGTATGAATACGTTTATGATAGCTAATATTTAGTCTAGAGTTTTGATGGAACCTATTGAAGGATTAACTTCGTGTTATGTTAATATAGTTTGTCCGGTTTAATCTCTATTTGTTAAACTACATTCTTGTTGTAGTTAATTAATAGGATCCTCAATTAGTTGTGCCTATTTAGTATATATTACTCGGGAGAAAGTACATATTTAGGTAATTGTTGAACAACACCACTCCCAAAGTATATGAGGGATCAATAACTGAGGGTTTAAAGGCGAGATTAGGGATACCGAAGCCTTGGGTGCGATCTAAAGTGAGCTGTAATAAAAGTCAGTCAGCATAATTTGGGAGAGTGCGTCTAGTAAATTATCGTAATTACTCGGGAGAGATTTATAGTAGTAAGAGTGCTCATGATCGATAGAGACAATTAAGCAATTCTGTGTGAAACATAACAGGAGGGGGTTCCATCAATAGGGGAAATCATAACCTTAGATCCTTCGGAAATCATAACCTTAGATCCTTCTCTTACTTGCTTACAACTCAAATCATAGTTAGTTGTTAGTTTACTTAACATTATTCAGTTATAGTTAGTTAAAACATCACTAATTGTTATTCAAAATATCTGGGAAGTTGATTATGGAGAATTTAGTGAGTCTAACAAAAGTAATTGGTAGGTTAATTCTCTGAGGATTCAACTCAGGGCTAAATACTCGGATTATATTTGTACCGACCGCTCTGTCCTTTTTATAAGGCATAGTTGGGCGTGATCAGATACCCTTTCACGAAAAATTACACTATATTTCTAAGTAATTTTTTTTATTATATTTATATTTGTAATACATTGAATCCTCTTAGATTTTCAGTATTTATAATTTTTTATATTTTAACACCCAACAATAAAAATATTGTCTCCGTCATTGATAAGAGCAGTGTAAAATAGCTGGGTAAAATGGTGAAGATGCGCTTGTATCGGTGTATGTAGGAAAATTTTATTTTGTGTCTCACAAAACTGACACTAGTTGTATGAGGCAACCATTTTGTTTCACAGTTTTGTGGACCCAGAAGTGTAAGATTGGGGTCCACAAATTTAAGAGACATAAAGGAGCATCATACAACTAGTGTCAATTGTACGAGACACAAAATAAACCTTCTCATGTATATATGTGTGTGTTGATTTAGAGAAGAAACTTGTAAAGATTGCTGAGGAAAAAGTCTCAAAAAGTGAACTTTTTGGACAAATTTTTTAAAGTTGTAGAAGAAACTAAATTATTTATAAGAAAATTTATGACCATAGGTTAGGCGAATTGTCCAAAATTTTACAGAAGGCCTCACTCAATACATTAACTTTAAGGCGAGGCGCACCAAAATGTCATGAGGCGATGGTTGGGGGGCAAAAGTCTCAAGACGCGTACGTTTAGGGTGTACGTCCGAGTGTTGAAGTGTGTTTTTGTAGTAAGGCATACGCCCAAGTAGGGGTATACAAGTCAAACCATGAAGCCAAACCGAACCGACGAACCAAGTCAAACCGAAGAAAAAAACCGACTTGTGGTTTGGTTTGGTTGGTTTGGTGTTGGAAAATAAAAAACCGATAGCTCTTGGTTTGGTTTGGAGTTAACAAAAAATAAGTCAAACCGAATCTAAACCAAACCGACGTTATATATAAATAAATTTTAGAAATTTTATACATAAAAAATAATCATTAAAATCTAATTTGTAAGTATTTTCTAAACTATTTTATAGTTTTCAATGTCTTGAGATATTATTTATTTGTGGGCTTGTAAATTCACTATCCACTAAGTAGATTCTATCTACATAACCTAAATATCAAGCCCAAACTAAAATCCAACAAGACAAAAAATAATAAAATAGATTATTCCATATCTTCCCTATGTTCCAATTCCAAAATCAAAGAACCCCAAATATTGGAAACCATTCCCCCACATCACACGAGCTTCCTGCTTGTCATTTTGCTCACATAATTGGTGATTATTTTAGTGTTGAGGTTTATCAAGTTTACAGTGTTTTGCTTTGTCGCATGTTTGTTGTCAATTTCTATTATGGAAGGTCTTGGAATTATGATTTATACGAATAATTGGTATTCCTCATATATTATTAAGAAAAATAGTAATCATGCTGATAATTGGGGATTATTTTATCTCTTTTTCAAGAATCATATAACTAAAAAGGAAAACCGAAAAAAAATCGAAAAAAACCGAAAAAACCGACTAAAACCTAAACCGAAAAAATCAAATTTATGTTGGTTTGATTTGATTATGAATTTAGTAAACCGACATAATTGGTTTGATTTTGGTTTAATAAAAAATTAAACCAAACCGCCTCATGTACACCCCTACGCCCAAGAGATTTTTTCAAATTAAAATAAAATTTGCAGAATAAGTCCTTAATATAATACCCAAATTCTCAAAGTCATCTTGTAATTACTCAAGAATTTTAAAAGGAATTGAAACATTAAATTTAAAAGTCAAGACCTTTTTTTATTGCTAAAAGCCCTAATTTATGGTCTTTCTCAATTCTTTATCTTGTCCGCTAGTCTGCAACTATCTCCCAAAAACAACAAAAAATTAATTTTTTTGGCAAATACAAAGAAAACACATTCTCCTCCGTAGCAGCAAGTTTAAAGTTCAGATTGCAGGTTAGTCATCCTTTTTGCTCCTCCATGTAGAAAACATATTCTTTTCAACTCAGCTTACTTGTGCTTGTAAGTAGCGTATAATGGATTATTTTGACTAATTTTTTTATGGGGATGANAACTCTAGTTTTATGTATTGAAGCGTTTTAGATGATCTAATCGTTGCATATATATATATATATATATATATATATATATATATATATATATATATATTCAGTTATTTATATTTTTCTTCAATTTTATGCAATTTTATCTATTTTAAAATATTTACTGTAATTATATTATTTTATAATATATTAAATATTTTAAATATTTGTGGGGCTTACGCTCCATGTCTCGGAGCTTGTACCTTGTTGAGGCGTATGTAAAAAGTCTCATCTTAAGTCTACACCTTTTAAAACACTGGTTGTCACGGCTTTTTATGCAGAACTTTTAAAACAAGAACAAAATATAAGCAATAACTCTCAAAAGGGCCATCTGTGTAAATCCTCCCCTAAATCTTGGGTTTTCCTTCTGTTGGCCCAGTAGGCAGGGATTTGTGATGGTACAAAAATTAGCTTTCATCCTCAGTGAAGGATGAATGCTTAAATTGATCCTTGATGATAAATTTGCATAAATTTTGTTAGGTAAGATATGTGGATTTGGATAAGGAAAGGCCAAATCTGAGAGGTTTGCAATCAGGTTTTGGTATAGAAGTTAGAAATTCAGTGATTATGAAGTTAATTCTATTTACTTGATGAGTTTAATTTTAAAATCTTGGCACTAAAACGACATACACACGTATCTTCTCCTATATCCGCACTTGTTGACGAGTTCTTGCATGATCTAAGCTCTTTAAAGATATAATATATAGTAATAATATTTTGCTTACTTTGGACCTGTTATTTTGTGAAAATGACACCAGGTAGCCACTCTAAATGGCTGTTATTTAGAAATTGGCCACAATGTCATGAATTTCAATTTTTATTTACAACTTTTCAGGATAAAAATATCTTGAATTGTTCTGAAATTAAGATTTTTAGTTCAAATTTTCAAGACAAAATAAGTACTGGTCAATCCCTAAATAGCATCCCTAAGAATGGTTGTTTGTATACTTTCCCGTTATTCTTTCCATCTAGATTTGCATAAGAAAACCGAATTTGACATGTTTGCAATCAGGTTGGTACAAGATTTTAAAAACTAAACCCATGCCATAAATTTCAATCTTAGCGACCTCGAAATTAAAAATTAAAGAATCCAAAATTTAAGGAATATGCAATAAGCCCTCAATCAAAAATGGCCAACAAGCCCATACGCAAGTTATTCTCGAATTGATTTTTCAAATGGTCACTCAACTTACAAAAATTGTGTAAAAAAAATAAACTCAAGTAGTCTCATGAACTCAAGCTTAAACTAGAAGTTCATTTTCTCTATTGCTTTTTGTTGAGTCCTCTACTTTTTCCCATTTGGTAAACAATGTCAGTAGTAATAAGCCAGAAGCTTGGCAAGCTAGACCACATATCAAGCCCATCCATAAACCCTGCATCATATTTTATAATTAAAAAAACAACATTTTACTCCATTAACTACGCCTCAATTATATCTAGATTAATTGCGATTTAATATATTAAAATAATGCGTTCAACCTATTATTGACTTTTGACACGTAGCATAGACATAGATGTTACAAAATCACTAAAATTTTCGACGAATATTAGATTCCTAACACTTAATTTTAAAATAGAAAATGAGTTTAGTACATAAAAGGAGTGTAAATGATACCAGGTAGCCACTTTTTAGCATATTGTTTAAAATATATCCACAGTTTATAATGTATTTAAAGATTAATCGATTTCACTCAAATTTCAAGACACAGGTCCTAGAGTTTAAACCTCAAAGTTCAAACTGCAGGACACCGTATCCTAAAGTTCGAAAATTTTGTCCAGAAGTTTGAATCTTATGTCCTGAATTTTAAATTTGTAGTTCAGAAACTCATGACACTTAGGCCCCGTTTGACCATAAGTTTTGTCAAAATAAATTTGAGATTTATTTTCGAAACTCGTGTTTGGCCATAAATTTTGCTCATATTTTGGCTAAATCCCAAATCAAAATTTTCAAATTCCAAAATCAGTTATTGAGCTGAATTTGGGCCAAAATCCCAAAACTTGGGAATTATATACATATTTTTTCAAAATAAAGTTGGAAAATATGTTTTGAAAACATATGTCCAAACACATTTTCATCTTCAAACCAAACTTCACCCAAATCAGTTTTTTCAAAATAAATTTGGGATCTATGGCCAAACGCTAGCTTAGTCCTAAATTTCAAATTAGCAGCTCAATAATTCGGGACACTAAGTCCTGAATATTGAAATTCAAGATACTTATTAGCGTTTGGACATAGATTTCGTTGAAATTTGAAAAAATAATTTTTGAAGTAGTTTTGAAAAATAATTTTTGGAAGTTGAAATTATGTTTGGACATGCATATTATTTGAAAAAAATTTAAAGTTTTATGAGTGGGAGAACAAGTTTCACCTAAAAACTACCCTAAACTAGATTTTGGGAACTTGAAAAATAATTTCATAAATTTTTTAAAAATAGGTCATTAATCTATGAACAAACAATATTTTCAAAAAAGATTTGAAAAAAAGTTGCCAAAATCTATGGCTAAACGGGAGTAGTCCGAAAATTTAGATGAATTGGCTAATCTTTAAATACATTATACATTGTTGAAACATTTTAAATAGCGGACATAAAAATCGAGTTTAAATCTAACATTCGTCTATCTGAATACGAGAAAAAACTGAGCATGGCATGCACTTGAATTACCTGAGCTTGTAGGTTAAATTTGAAAGCAAGAAGACCTGCTATTGGCATGCCAATGAAATAGAATGTTGCCAAGTTGATGCACATAGCCAAATGTTGCCACCCGCATCCCCGAGCCACTCCTGATCAATTTAATTACACTTTTAGTAAGGTTATTTTGAAGAAGAATTTACACAAATAGCCGTCCACCCAATCGTTTAAACAAAAAATAGTCTATAATCAATGTATAAATTATGTATATGGCTAGAAAAAGTAAACAATGAATATAGACACCTATTTTTGTAAAAATCCTTATTTTGAATGCAAAACTAATTTATATGATATATCTCGTGGAATATATATCATGAATATTATGTAAACAAAAATCTGACCTGATAAAACTCCTTGAAAGAAATCGAATACAAAGGATATTAACAGGAGAGGCGTCATGGAGGCGAATTTATTAATTATCTCCGGGCTATCACTAAAGAGGCCAGCCCAGATATTATGACCCAAAAATAGAGCCAAATCAACTATAAGAGCAAGAATAATAGATAGCTTGAGAGTAACAGCCATAGCATGTTTTGCTTTGTCAGGATTTCCAGCTCCTAACTCATTTGCCACCCTAGTGCTGCATATAAAATACAATACACATTAATTTGGTATCAGCAACAAATTATGGATGAAAAAAAAAGGTGGATTAGAACGAGAGGCGGAGTTAGGATTTTAAGTTTATGAATTTTGGATTCTAGAAAAGACAGCTTACTGGATTATGATAAATTATTTATGCATATTAAGTAAAAAAATTTGACACAAATAAAGAGTTTAGGCTAGGGGCGGCTCCACGGATTTTGTGGCCTAAAGCCAAAACATATTAAAAGGCCCCTTAAATTTCTTTTGTAAGTTCATATAATAATGAGATACAAAACAAACTCGTAGGACTTCGGCCTAATAGTAAGTATACAACGCGTGATGTATGAATTAGGTGCTCATCACAGTTCGAAACTTTGTCGTAAATGAAAATAGCATTAATTAAGTGGAAGAAGGTAGAAGGGAAATGGCGATAATCTGTCGACTTTCGAACCTTGCTCTCTATTGCATTTGTGGATTTCTCTCAAAAAGATGAACAAAAAAAATTGCTTTCTAATGGATGGATCAATAAAATGTGGTCAAAAGAAACAACCAATCAGAGAAACTTAATTAAAATTAGAAAGTCCAATCATAAGAAACATAAAAAATAAAAAAAACATGAATATACATAGAGGAGAAAATAATTAGATTTTATAACGAAGGTAAATACATTATTTGATCAAACGGGAGAGAAATTTATTGTTATTTATCATTCAACCATATAAAATTAATTTAAAATATTTATTAATAATAATTACATAAAATATATGTGATACATAGTATTAAAATTGGGGCCTTAATGTTTTGGGGCTCAAGGCAATGACTTCATTTGCCTTACCCTTAGGCCGCCCCTGGTTTGGGCCAAATGCTATTAGGTTCTGCCGAATCCGTAAACAGAACGGTAGCTCCGCTCCTAATCTGAACTATATGAAAAAATTATATTTTCGTGGTCGCATTACCTTGCAGCTGCACTCAGACCATAAGACATCATGTAGGCAATGGCTTCGGTGTTTACACTGGAAATTCACAACTCAAAAGAATTTAATGTCAGCTAAACTAAGATTAAGTTTTCAAAAATGTGAAAATGCAATGACTTAAAGCATAGAGGCTTACCTCATTGCAATTACCGAAGTAGATGTTGCCGAGTCTCGCATCAAACCAGCCAATAACACAAGAAGCTCAAAAGCCCAATACTCCAAACTGTGTACAGATTAAATTAGGAAAAGATTTACTCTTTATTTACGCAACAGTGTCAAAGAATTTCACCCTATCATTATAGTTTTACCATCTGTAAAAAAGGTAGAAATGACACCAGGTAGCCACTTTAAAAGGCTGCTATTTAAGAATTAGCAAGTTCGTCCTGAATTTCAGTTTTTTCAGTTCAATTTTTCGGGATAAAAATTTCTTGAATTGTCCTAAAGTTAAAAATTTTAGTTTAAAATTTCATGACAAAATAACTACGGGCTAATATCTAAATAGCTACCCTGAGAATGGCTATATGTGCACTTGGCCCCTCATTGAGAGTTATGTTACAACTTATATGACAATGTTTTCTTTTACAAGAATAACCAAATTAACAAATATATGTGATACTCACCATACCATAGCAGCAGAGGGCAAAGCCAACTTCATGTTTGTAAGGATATGATGAAATGGCTCAAATGAGAAACCATCCAGCCAAATATGGCTGAATTTTTCGGAGAAAAGGACGTACAGACTCAAGGTAAGAACTGAAATCCAGATCGAAATGGAAGCTGCTAAAGATGCGCCTTTGAAACCAAGACCCGTCCAATGAACCAACGTGTAGGCAATGCCAATATGGATAACTAAAGATCCAACTGAGCACGCGACAAGAGGTATGATAATCGACTGAGCCTGAAGAAATCTCATAATGTTTTGCAAGAAACCGTATGCAAACAATCCAGGTATGAGAAACTTCAGGAACACCCCTGCTTGTTTTGCTATTTCAGGATCTTGATGAAGTAAAATCAGTATCATTTCAGAATACCACCAGATAACAGCAATCACTATTGAAAATACGAATGATATTATACATGATGTTTGTAGATGTATCCCTAGCATCCTGTACATTTTTGCGCCATATCCTTGGCCGCATAGTGTCTCAAGGGCACCACTTAGACCAACCTAGAGTATTATACATTAACAAGTTTAAAACTTAATTTCATTTAAAAATGGAAGCATAGGGCAAAATGAAAAAGTTGAATATCAAACTTGGACTTTCTTTGATCATCCCTTTTAAAAATCAAATGCCAAAGAAAATACCGTACAATTACATGCGAATTCATGATTTGGACTTTATGAATTCGAATTCGGAATACTACCATATCTCCTCCAATTTACTAAGTTTCGAAATCTATTTTTTGTACTCAGTGAGGTTTTTAACATACGTACAATGTCTAAACCAAAACTATTGAATTCAGATGAATTCATAGCAAACGTAACCACATACAATGAAGCTAAGAGTGGTCAGTTGAAAATATAATAAAATTTTTTCTTTACTCCAAAGGTAACTTTGAAAAAAATAAGTTAATTCCTATTGGTATATGAAAAAAGTCAAATATTATGGACCACAAGAAAATACCAAAAAATCAATTAAGTGAACCGGAGTAGTATTTAAGATTTTGGCATATTCATTAAAAATATTATTTAAAACATTAGTCAAATATAATTAAATTATCATTATCATTATCATTATCTTTTCCTTAAATGAGTAATTAATAATTATATGCCGTCTTGCACTAGCGAGGGTGGAATTTAAAAAAGAAACACTAATTTAAGTTTTTTTCTAATTCTAAAGTGCTAAATATTTCGGACTTTTTTTTTATTTTATTTTTGCTAATATAACATGTTCGTCGCTAAGGTAGATTGTTGTTGTTGTTGCTGCTTTTCAGATATTGCGTATTAAGAGAAGAATAATTAGTCCTCTTAGACGACTGAGAGTCCTAAATCGCAGGAACAACTTTATCGAAATTCCTGACGTCGTTACTACTGGTCGGTCACAGTATCAGTAACAATATACATAGGTATGAACATATAATCATTTAGGACGAAAGATGCATACCATGAAAGCTAGACCAGAGACCACAGCCCAAGAATTACCAAGATTTGAGGCAGCAAGTTCAAGTTTACCAAGATGTCCAGCAAACATGACAGATACAAGGTTAATGAAGTAGAAGCTACTCGTCACGACGATCATTGGTAACGAAAACAATATCTGATTCTTCGCTTCTTCCATATCTATTACTTTATTCCACCACCTGTTTGTTGCTGCCGCCGCCGCCCGTCCTTCGCCGGCTAATGCTGGCGGCAAAAGGGGACGTGTACGACTACTTGATGAGTTGTTCATTGCCATATCTTTGCTACCTGTGCTTTCACTCTACTATGATCTCTTGTTACTTCCCTCTTGGGCACGAAATATAAGGAAAACCGTATTATCTACCAACCGCAAACTTTTTATCCCCTCTGTCTCATTTTATTTCTTAGAGTTGAATATAATATATTTAAATATGCTCGTTCATTTTTACTTATCTACTTTATTTTTTTTTTTACGTCCTTTAAGAAATAATAATTGTAGCATGTATTTTACATACAACCCCTAATATTAATAGCATTTCAAAAAGTCTCGAGAAATGTTCCCTCGGATCCAAAATAAGTGATTTTTAGCTTCTTCTTTTTTAAGGTCCAAAATAAGCACTTTTTCAATTTTCAAGAAAGAATTAATTATTTTTTCTTACATTGCCCTTGGAGTATGTGTTAGTAGTGTTTATGTGAAGAGATAGTAAAGGTTAACATGGTCAATTTTATTGCTAATTAATGTTAAAAGGTGGATTTCTTAATCTGTATGAAAACATCTAAAAAAAAATTACTTATTTTGGACTGGACGGATTAATTTTGAAAATGAGCAACTAATGATAAGGGTAAAACATGAAGAATAAAAAAGATTGTCTTTCTCTTGATTTAATATAGTGAACGTATAAAAGTGAAAATATATTTTTAGTATAGTGGACAAATAAAAGTGAGTGGAGAAAGTATTTAGAATACAATTTACAAATTTGAAAATTACGTAAAAAATACTTTATATCTCAATAATTAATAATGCAAAAATTTAAAAGACACATAAAAACAATGCAGTAAAAGAACAATTTGAATGACTCTCCAATGCACATAAATTGGGACGGAGGGAGTAGTACTTAGTAATTTGTGCGATGGTAAGGCTTTTAAAATTTACAGTGTTAAACATATCATAATATTTGTATAATAGTGTGTGTTAAAAAAAAAATGAGAATTTTAAATTAGGTAGTTGCCTAATTTAGGACGATATCATTGTCTTTTTAATGAACTAAAAAGAATATAATGTCATTGGTTCTTAACCAAGAGGAAACAAGTATCTTTGAAAAAATTATACTGTATAGTAATTTCCAAAATTACTAGCCCCCAAAATGTATATTAATATATAATATATATATATTTTTTTTAAAAAAAAAAATTATATATATATATAACTAGCCGATATAATAATTATTGGCTAATAGGCTAAATATATAACTTAGCACAATATTTTTCTTGTTTGTTTCTTACTCCCTCCGGTCCAAAATAAGTGATTTTTTAGATATTTTCACACAAGTTAAGAAATTTACCTTTTAGTATTAATTAACAATCGAATTGATCATATTAACCTTTATTATCTTACATAAATACTCGTAACACATATTCCAATACTATTTACTACAAAAATAATGTAGAAAAAAATAATTAATTTATTCTTAAAATTTGAAAAAAATATTTATTTTGAATAAAAAAAAGACCAAAAAATTTTAATTTTGAACCGGAAGGAGTAATTTACTAATATCAATGAATTCTCTTACGAGGCAAGTTGTTGAGTGGTTAAAGACATGCATTTAATATGTCAGATTTCAATTGTGTAAAAAAAGGAAGTTACGTGTACTAGAAGGCCAATTCAAGCATAATTGATGAAATGACAGAAAGGGAAATATGGGAGAAATTCAAAAATAGCTAGATTTATCCCTGGTAGTTGAAAAATAGTCAAGTTTCAAAAGTCATAGAAATTTAGCCACTTTAAATTTGAGCGAAAACACTGTTCAAAATCCGAAAAAATACACCCGCAAATTTTACGGGAGTTCCAGCATAAGTATGCTTAAACTCCCGTAAATTTTACGGGAGTTCCAGGATAACTATGCTGGAACTCCCGTAAATTTTACGGGAGTTCCAGCAAGTATAATTGTCCAGTATAATATACTGGAGTTTGGAGCACTGGTGCTCTAGTCTCCCGCAAATTTTACAGGAGTTAGCAAAGTATACCGGTCTAGCATAATATGCTGGAGTTCGTACACAAATACACCAGAACTCTCGTATATTATACTGGACAGGTCCTGTTACAGCAAAATAATGATTATTTTTTATTGATTTGATAAACGCTGGCTATTTTTCATTGATTAGTGTGAAAATTAATTATACCATGATATTTTAATGGAAATATGCTAAAGCCACGTGAAGAAATATACACTTTTTAATTTCTAAAAAGCTTTTAAAGATTTTTCCCAAAAAGATATTTCTAGAAAGCTATCCAAACACTTTTCGAGTTTGCTACCTAACATACTAGTAAATGAAATCAGAGAAGAGTCATGAGTACTTCCACAAGTTTTATTTTGTGTCTCATACAATTAATACTAGTTATATGAGACTCATTATCTCATACAATTAGTGTAAGTTGTATGAGACACAAAATAAAATAGAATTGAAAGTACTAGCATTATTATTAATCAGCTGCCTATATATATTCTTTAAATTCTAAAGTAAAAGTACTACAATAACAATAATTGCATTGTAATATCACAAGTAGATTCTAGAAATTATAGTATATGCGCAGATCTTACCCTATTTGTGTAAAGATAAAAATGTCGTTTTCGGAGATCCTCAGTGCAGAAAAACCATAAGCACAATATAATTCAAAATAAAGTATATTTTCCTTAATCATGTTAACGCTTGCTCAAATAAAATGTTGACAGTTATGATTATTGGGTAAAATATAAATGTATATGGGTAAAACCGAGCCCATGGGATACCTCGATTTTCGATGAAGTAAACGGAGCAAGAAATGTGAAGACAAGGAACCCGAATCGAGACAAGGAGCCCCTCGATTCGGGGTCCGGGTAAAATACTTGCCCTCGAAAATATAGGGGCCATGGCCCCAGGTCCGGTTCGAACCCAAAGGCCTCGGAAAGGTAAACCCCCACGCTAAGGTAACATTTCCCAACAAAGTCTCGCCACGAGAAATAATTTTATCAGATTCAAGAACAAGTTTATGACATCCTTTGTTGAGAAGCGCTCTAGAAATTAAGTTTCTGCGAAGGGAGGGTACATACATAACATCGTTCAAACCTAAGGTTTTTACATAAGTTAACTTAAGGAGAATTTTTCCTTTACCTACAACTCCCGCTGTAGTGGAGTTATCCATGTAGACACACTCGCCATCGGCAGATTTCTCAAAGTTGTGAAACAGCTCCTTGTTAGCGCAAAGGTGCCTTGAAGCGCCTGTGTCCAATATCCAGTCAGTCTTGTTATCCATCATGCTCGCCTCAACAACCACAACAGCAATGACATCACCACCCTCAGTAAAGTTAGATTGGAATGGAGTTTTTCCTCAATTCTTTGAGCTTTGTCCTTGTCTCTGATTGCATTGAAAAGCCTTATGACCAATTTTTCCACAGACATAGCAAGATCCTTTTGACTTTTAAATATGGCCCTCCGGCTTAGTGAAGTAATTATGCTTCTTCACGTGTCTTTTCTACTGTTTTCCTTTAAACCCGTCTTTCACAAAAGTACTAGAAGATTCCACAAGATTAGCTTTAGAAGAATTAAGAGAGAGAGATTTCATCTTATCCTTATGCCGTTCAGACTCCTCATCTTTGAGACGGTTTGCTTCCTCAGTCCTTATGTGACTAATCAGTTCTTGAAGAGTTAAGTTTTTTTTTCTTATGTTCAGTTGATTCAATCACTCTATGAAGGTAGAAACTTTTCAAGCAGAACATTAGCCTGAAAAATCTCAGACATGTCCATGGCCTCATTCAAAACATTAGCAATTAAGTTCTCATACTCGTGAACCTGCTCCATGACCGGCTTATCATCAACCATCTGAAACCTGATCCACTTTCCAACCATCAGGGAGAGTGAACAATATATCCGATATCGGACATGGCAAAGCAACGCGCCCTGGGTCAAGTATAAGTTTCGGACCTCGAGAGACACGGTGAACGATTATGCAGGACGGGTAGAAGGCCGTAATACTCGCCCTTAAACGGATACCACGGCACGAATTTCGCTCGACATGGATTATGGATCAACAACTATTGAAAAAAGAAGATTTTTATCTTTTCTAGACTTATATTAGGATTGAAACTCTCCTACTATGTAAAGTGAAAATTTTCTTTATCCTGACACATTATAACACGCAGTTCAAGGCAACCAAAGTTTGCTTTTCTGCTGTTAATGACATTATTCACTTGTTTTGTACCTTATTCGTCACTGGGCTTGAACCAAGGGTCTCATCGAGGTTGAGCTCACTATTCAATCTAAGATCAGTACTCTTAGTCTTAACATTGCAAGTGGTTCGGTCGTTTATTTCATCTTTACTTCATTTATCTATTATTCTTAATATTTTATGTTTAATTAAATCATGTATTCTTTAAATCGGGTACAAATTTACATGTTATCCAATTTTGGGGTAGACAATTTGGCTTTGCAAAATAAATGTACCTCGTTTATTTCAAGCCTAAGTAACAAAAGGTGACTTGAAGTATTTCTTACACGTTTTTTTCATTTCAAAAACTATATAGTTTTAATATTTGATCTACCAACCGCAAAGAGAAAGACAAAGAGGTAGTTGTATAGTAATAGTAATTCATGCGATCCTTATATCTTTTCACATGCGTTAATTATAGCGTGCCAATGGCTTTGTTACTCTTAACATAATAAAAATTAGCAAAAGCATGGCCCCTACATCAAAATCTGTTGATAAATAAAATCTAATTTGTTGACTTTTACTTCAAAGTGAAATCTTGCTCTATGGTCTAGTTTGATTTCGTATTTCAAATAATCTTATACCATAACGTATCTGGAATATTAATAATTAGTGAAACAATCGAAAATGACAGATTTTGAGGACTTGGGAGGCAAATAGGAAAAGGAAGAAGAGGAGGAGAGGAGAGATTGCTGAATTAACGCTTGGGAAGGGTCAAAATTATTCACACGGAGTGTTTATACTAAATCAGTAAATGCATGACGCATGTCATGTGTTGCATAGACATTTCTTGTGCTTATCTATGGTTAATTAATATGTATTTTTATTTCATTAAATAATTTAATTGTAGTAAATTACTATGATTTGGTATAAACACTCGATCAGAGTCCCTTGAAGAGAAAGGCATAGCATGTGGATATGACAACTGACCGAAGAGGTGAAAATTTGTCTATAATTTTATTTTATGTGAGTCTGTTGATTTCGATTTTAAACCAACTTTAATGATAGTAATTAGTCGTGAAGTCCATGTTGCTCTAGATTGAGGAATAAGGTGGCTACAAAAAATAATTTTAATTTTGATTTTAAGGGATTTTTACACAAATAGCCGGCCATATTCATTGTTTAATTTTTTAGCCGTATACATAGTTTATATATTGATTATAGATAACTATATACGTATAATACATAAAATATGCATATATTATACCTCCACATGTTATTTTTAACCTAAATGATTGGGTGAATGGTCATTTGAGTTAATTCTTCTAGAAAGAAATAATATGTACGGTAAATAACATGAATAAAATATAATAAACCACTGTAGTCTACGAGAAAGCAAAATTTGTGGCTAACAAATTTTGGCTAAAAAAGTAATTCCCCGATGCTTTGAGAAGGAATATAGTATGTGAGAAACAATAGAGAGTGTGATTGATGTTATAATAAAGTGTGCAAATTAAAAGATAGGGTTTATCTCTTTTGGTTTATAGTAGTCTCTTAATTATTTTACTCGAACTATCAAATGTCGAATTCCTTATTATAGTAATATTACTTTATTCTCCTTGTGTCGTAATTTTTCTCTTGTTGAAAAAGGTTTTTCATGATTGAACCCATTGCACTGAGGCTACATCGCCATTAATAACATTACTGTTTCTAATCGGAGAGTTAAATAATTTTTCTTACGATGTGATTTGAAGCAACAATAGAGTTACTCTTCTATTAACTCGTAAGTCATAAATCAAGACGTGAAAATAATTTCTTAAAAAAATAAAAGGCAAATATAAAGATAATATTTTTGTTGTTGAATGAAAGGCGTTAAATTAAGACAGGAAATTAAAGAGTTTCAGTACACAAAGGGATCAGAGCATGTGCCATCATGTTTGCCTCACGGTATACGTGGCATAAGGGAGGATGATCCAATGCCTCATGCCTGTGAATAAACCTGCAATCATTCAACAAATGTAAATAAGGTGCATTTATGAAATTGAAGAAATTTAGTGGCCATTTGGACATAAGAATAGTAAAATTCCAAAAAAAAAAAAGTGATTTTTTGTTTTCAAAGTGAAAATAGTATTTAAAAATTAGAGTTGTGTTTGGAAATGAATATAATTTTATGTTGTTTTTGAATTTTTGTGATGGATCTGAGTGAAATTTTTGAAAAATAACTATTTGTAGTTTTACAGAGTTTCGAAAAATTCCAAAATTCATTTTCAAGTGAAATTGGAAATTTTATGGCCAAACATTGATTTCGAAAAGAATTTTTTTTTAAAAAAAGTAAAAAAATTCTTTTGTCCAAACGGGCTCTTAGATTAATCAATACTTGAATATTTGTACCTTCCCCTGTATCCACATTTGTTGAAGAGTTAATGCATGATCTAAGCTCAAATTACAATATAATTTATAACATCTTGTCAAAAATAAACCCTTGATTGATAAGTGGCCAATAAGCAATTTATTCTCATAAATGACCATGCTTAAGCTTGAGATTCAATTTCTGTATTGCTTTGTGTTGGGCCTTCTACTCTTTTCCATCTGATCAATAGTGTCAATAGAAATAAGCCAGAAGCTTGGCAAGCTAGACCACATATTAAGCCCACCCATAAACCCTGCAATACAATTTTTGTCAAGAAAATAAAAATAAAAAATTAACACTTTAATCAATTAACTATACCTCAATTCCATATTTATTGCCATTAAATATATTAACCAAAAGTTTGTAGAATTACGACATGATATGAGCAAGGATGAAGCTTGCATTCATCACGTTTAAATTCTAAATTCGTCTCCGGATGTGAGAATGCACAAATAAAGCATGGTTGCGCTTGAATTACCTGACCCTGTAGTTTGTACTTGAAAGCAAGGACGACTGCTATTGGCATGCCGATGGCATAGAATGTTGCAAAGTTGATGCACATAGCCCAACGCTGCCATCCGCATCCCCTAGCCACCCCTGATTAATTCAATTATAATTTTATCAGGTTTAAATCCTGAATCTTTCGGATATCATGAAAATTATATAAATAAAAATCTGACCTGATAAAATTCCTTGAAAGAAATCGAATACGAAGGATATTAACAAGAGAGGCGTCATGGAGGCAAATTTACTAATTATCTCCGCGCTATCACTGAAGAGGCCAGCCCAGGCTTTATGACCAAAGAATAGAGCCATATCAACTATAAGAGCAAGAATAATAGATAGCTTGAGTGTAACGGTCATAGCATGTTTGGCTTTGTCTGGATTTCCAGCTCCTAACTCGTTTGCAACTCTAGTGCTGCACATATATTTAAATACACATTAAATTAGCATCAAAATTGAGGTATAACAAAAGGAAGATTTAACTTATATACATTTACAGGTAGTGTATATAATTGTTACATTATATATGCATGCTAAGTTGTTGTAGCAAGTCACACTTATTTTTTTAAAACTAATTATTTCTTATGTAACATAAGAAAAAGGTAGTCTGGTGCACCAAACTTTCACTATGCGCGGGGTCCAGGTAAGGGCCGGACCACAAGAGTCTATTGTACACAACTTCACCCTACACTTCTACAAGAGGCTGTTTTCACGGTTCGAACACACGACCTTCTGGTCACATGACAACAACTTTACTGATTACACCAAAACTTCCCTTTAATCATACTGGTCTATAATATGTAAAAAATTCTTCTACAGGATAGTGTATAAAAGTTAAACTCACAAATCATAGTACTAGTTATTTACCTTGCAGCTGCACTCAGACCATAAGATATCATGTAGGCTATGGTTTCGGTATTTACACTGAGAAATCACAACCAAAAGAATGTCAGTTGGACTATAATTTAGCTTTCAAGATTGTGAAAATGTAATTATTTAAAGCAAAGAAGCTGAATTACCTCATTGCAACTACAGATGTAGTTGTTTCTGAATTTTTCATCAAACCAGCCAATAACACAAGAAGCTCAAAAGCCCAGTACTCCAAACTGTGTATACACATCAAAGTGGAAAATTACGATTAAAAATATGAGCAAGGACAGACCTATAGTTTTGAATATGAGTTCAATTGAATCGACCATTTTTTTGCTTATATTACAAATACACTTGTGAAAAATCTTGAAAAGTATTATATAGATTTGAGTCTGGAAATAGAGAAGCCCTACTAAGGTGTGTTTCTCCCTTTAACGAGCCCTATAGTGTCCGTCCCAGAATATGAGTAGGGGCAGACCTATAGTTTTGAATATGAGTTCAATTGAATCTGCCATTTTTTTCCTTATACTACAAATATATTTGTGAAAATCTTGAAAAGTATTATAAAGATTCGAGTCTGGAAATGGAAAAGCCCTAATAGGGAGCGCTTCTTCCTTTAACAGGCCATATAGTGTTCACCCTAGAATATGAGGTTACTCACCAGACCATGGCAGCAGAGGGCAACGCCAATTTCAAGTTCGTAAAGATATGGCGAAATGGCTCTAGTGAGAAACCGTCCCAAATATGGTTGAATCTACTCGATAAAAACACGTACAGACCTAACATGAGGACTGCAATCCAGATCGAAATTGAAGCTGCTAATGATGCTCCTTTAAAAGCAAGACCCGTCCAATGAACCAAGGCATAGGCAATACCAATGTGGATAACTAAAGATCCAACTGAACACACGACGAGAGGTAGGATAATTAACTGCGTCTGAAGAAATCTCACAATGTTTTGCAAAACACCGTACGCAAACAATCCAGGCATGAGAAATTTCAAGAACACCCCTGCTTCTTTAGCTATTTCGGGATCTTGGCGAAGTAAGATAAGAATCATATCAGAATACCACCAGATAATAGCAATCACAATTGAAAAGAAGAACGATATGATGCATGATGTCTGCAGATGTATTCCCAACATCCTGTACATTCCTGCTCCGAACCCTTGGCCGCATAATGTCTCAAGTGCACCACTTAGTCCAACCTATATTGTTAATTAACAAGTTTAGAGTATTTCCCCCCCCCACATAAATACATGTTTAGCAAGTAATCAGCACATACTATTAAGAAGTTGAAATTTCTCTAACAATGTTCAAGATTTAAGATACATATAAAAAAAGTAATTTTTGATTTATGTATGCAGTATAATTCTTTATATACATCGACAACGACAATAACCAGTATAATTTCACAAGTGGTCTGGGAGTATAGTGTTTACGCAGACCTTATCCCTATCCTGACTGTAGAAAAACTGTTTTCGATAGACGCTCAGTACAAGAAGATGAAATGTGACAATAGAACAGTAACAACAACATACACCAGAAAGATAGTACCAGCGACCTAAAATCAGAAAAATAAATGGAAAAAGCAATATCAATAATTAGCACATACTATTAAGTATGGAAGTTGTCACTATTATTAGGCAGTAGCGAAATTAGGAATTTTCCTAAGGGTTGTCAAGATTGAATATACATATATAAAAAGTAATTTTTAATTTATGTACACAGTATAATTCTTTATATACAACAACAACCCAATATAATCTCACAAGTAGGGTCTGAGGAGGGTAATGTGTACGCAGACCTTACTCCTCTCTTAGGGATAGAAAAGTTTTCGATAGACGCTCCGTACAAAAAGATGAAATGAGACAACTGCCCCTACCCTGGGGATAGAGAGGTTGTTTTCGATAGACGCTCAGTGCAAGAAGATGAAATGAGACAATAGAGCAGTAACAACAACATATGCTAGAAAAATAGTACCAGCAAGCTAAAATCAGAAAAATAAATGGTAAAAGCAATATCAATAATCAAAACAATGGCATAATTTTTTTATATACACAATATAATTTTTCGACGAAGGGTGTTCAGCTGACCACACTTTATCAGTGGTTGAGCCACCTTATTGGAAGGGGTGTCAAATGACACTCCTTCGCAGGAAAAATACACTGTGTAGGTAGGTAAAAAAATAAATTATATGTATATATACTATGTATTGACTCCCCTTAATTTTCTGGTATGTTTACTTTTATATATTTTGACACCCCTTAACGAAAATTCTGGCTCCGTTGCCCTTTATTGTATGTGGCGACGACGCCACAGTTATTAGGAGAGAATTAGATACATACCATGAAAGAGAAACCAGAGACCATAGCCCAAGAATTACCAAGATTTGAGGCAGCAAGTTCAAGTTTGCCAAGGTGACCAGCAAACATAACAGAAACAAGGTTGATAAAATATATGCTACCATTGACAACAATCATCGGCAACGAAAACAATATCTGATTCTTCGCTTCCTTTACATCTATTATCTTGTTCCACCACCTCTGTTTTGTTGGCGCGGCCGCCACTTCTTCGCCGCCAGATAATACTGGCGGCGGTAATTCAGGACTTCTCACATTTAAGGAGTTATCTATAGCCATTGTTTTTTCTTCTTAGTATGTGCATTCGGTATTTTACGTGCCAAATGACTGTTTTTCCTATATTTTAATTTCTTATACTATACCCTAGTCTGACAGCTCAACAAAAGTATAGATTGGAGGAAAATGAGAATGATTTTGAGTTGTAACTCTTAACTCTTTTAGTTCTAAGAGAGAAACAAGAAGTAATTGATAGTTAGTGTGTGCGAAAGAAAAATAGTACTATGTGAGAAAAAGTAGTGTTTAATTAACGAGATTCATTTGAAGAGGCAAAGATTGTGGATCTTGCATCTGGATAAGGACAAATGGCCGTTAATATCGTTTAGACCAACCTTAATACTAGCTATATATGTGAAGTCCATCCCATTCTAGATTTGGTAATTAAGCATATGCGTTTAAAATTTACAATGGCCAAATATATCGCTAACCCTTTAAACTTGTCAATATATTTCATTTACATCTTCCAACTAAAACCTATGTTACTTAAGCACTTAAAAACATGATAAAATTTTCCATTTAAATACTTCCCAGACTCAAAACTTTGAAAAGATTTTGCGTGTGTTCTCAAGCGCTCATTACATAAACAAGTTAACCACTTCAATTGTGCCATCTCCTTTAATTATACATATTGTATATAAGTCTTGTTATGAAAAAAAGAAAATGAAGAGCCATCACCCCTAAAAAAAGAAAAGAAACCAAGTGTCTAGTAGGAACCCTTTATTATGTGTACAGGTGTTCAATTGGAACAAACTTTAATTCGAGTGTCTAAATGAAATATGCTGGTGTCACGACCCAATCTTTCCTCCATAAGAGGTCGTGACGACACCTAGTCTCTAAGACTAGGTAAACCTAACATTTTGCGGAATAACAACGAAAATGAAAACATAAATCTAACCACTAACATCGCAGTAATGAAACAATGGTAGAAATGCTGCTCGGCATATACAAAAGCAACTCTCAAAAATACATACAGAGTTTTCCCAAGACCCGGAACATCATAAGTCACAAGTTTTTAAGAATTTATTAAAAGTTCTATACATCAATGTTTAGAAGTAATAGAGGAAGAACTACACAAAAGATAGAGGGGAACTCCTAGGTCTGCGAACGCGGCAGATGTACCTTGAAGTCTCCATAACAACAACAGATGCACAACTAATAGCAAGGATGGAATGATGTACCTGAATATTCACACAAAAATATGTGCAGAAGAGTAGCAAGAGTACACCACAATGGTACCCAGTAAGTGCCAAGCCTAACCTCGGTCGAGTAGTGACGAGGTCAGGTTAGGCCCATTGGATTATAATAAAAAGGCAGGAGAATGTACAGTATAATAAAAGACTGGGAGTTTAAACAAAGGAAAACGCAGTAAAATAGCAATATAGTACACAGGGATAACAACAGGGGATCTCCCGAGATACCATCTCGTAGTCCCAAAATAAATATGCAAAAAGATCTCTCGGGGTATCGCCTCGTAGTCTCAAAAGTAAATATACAGGGAGAACTCCCAAGGAACCGCCTCGTAGTCTCAAAAGTAAATATGCAGTGAGAACTCCCGAGGAACCGCCTTGTAGTCTCAAAAGTAAATATACAGGGAGGATTTCCCGAGATACCGTCTCGTAGTCCCAAAGTAAATACGCAGCTCAAACAAAATGAAGATAACAGTTACAGCAAGAAAACCTGCAATTTAGACTAAGTACTAGTCAAGAAAAGATACAGGAATCCGCTAAACATGCTGCAAAGAGTTCATATAAGCAATTAAAGCACGTAAACACTAGGCTAACAGAATAACTACACATGCTAGTATACTTAAATAAGATGAAAACATGTTATTACTCAGTAAAAATTAGGTTTTTCAACAAATAGCCCGTGTACGCACTCGTCACCTCGCGTACACGGTGCTCACATATCATAATAACACCAAATACTAAGGGAATTTCCCCCATACAAGGTTAGGCAAGCCACTTACCTCGAACCAAGCTCAATCAATTAGTAACAATGACATTTCCACGAATATCCGCTAAACATGCTGCAAAGATTTCATATAAGCAATTAAAGTACGTAAACACTAGGCTAACAGAATAACTACACATGCTAGTATACTTAAATAAGATGAAAACATGTTATTACTCAGTAAAAATTAGGTTTTTCAACAAATAGCCCTTGTACGCACTCGTCACCTCGCGTACACGGTGCTCACATATCATAATAACACCATATCCTAAGGGAATTTCCCCCACACAAGGTTAGGCAAGCCACTTACCTCGAACCAAGCTCAATCAATTAGTAACAATGACGTTTCCATGAATATTTGACTCCAAATGGCCCAAATCTAGCCAAAATCAATTACATATTACAAATATAACTATAAGAAACTAATCTAGTTAATGAAATCAAAGCTAAGGCAAGAAATTGGAAAATCACCCTACAAAGTCTCCCCGGGCCCAGTCTCAGAATCGTGTAAAAGTCACAAAATATGAACACCCATTCACTCGTACCAAAATTATCCAAATCCGATGTCAAAATCTCAATCACAACCCAAAATCTTAGTTGAAGAACTTCTTCCCATTGTTTCCCAAATTTTCAACCCAAATCCGAAATTAAATGATGAAATCAACTTTAGATTAGTGGAATACAACCATAAAGGAGTTAAGAATCGTTACCCAAAATTTTTCTCTGAAAATCCCTCAAATAATCGCCCAATCCGAGCTCTCAAAGTCCCAAAATGGAAAATGGGATGAAACCCTTGAACTTAGCCTTTTTTTGCCCAGCGATTTCGCACCTGCGAGCTGCGCATATCCTGCTCGGTCTCCCAAGTAGCCTCCTCGACCGGCTGACCCTTCTACTGAAACTTTACGTAAGCAATGTTCTTTGACCTCAACTTTTGAACCTACCTGTGTACAATAGCCACTGGCTCCTCAACATAGGATAGAACCTAGTCCAACTGGACTGAGGTGAAATCCAACACACGAGACAGATCACCGTGATACTTTCGAAGCATAAAAACATGAAATACCGGATGAACTCCTTCTAGGCTGGGAGGTAAGCCAAGCTCATAAGCAACCTCCCTAACTAGCCGCAACACCTCAAAGGGACCAATATACCTTGGGCTCAACTTGCCCTTCTTTCCGAACCTCATAACGCCCTTCATAGGTGAAACCCGAAGCAAGACCTACTCTTTAACCATAAATGCCATATCACGAACCTTCCAGTCCGCATAACTCTTCTGTCTGGACTGGGTTGTGTGAAGTCGATCCTGAATCACCTTAAGCTTCTCCAAGGTATCCTGAACCAAGGTTGTACCCAATAATTTAGCCTCGCCCGACTCAAATCAACCCATTGGAGACCGACACCGCTTACCATACAAAGCCTCATACGGTGCCATCTGAATGCTCGATTGATAAATGTTGTTGTAGGCAAACTCCACAAGCAGAAAGAACTTATCCCAAGAACTTTCAAACTCCATCACAAATGCACGGAGCATATCCTCTCGTATCTGAATAGTGCGCTCGGACTGTCCATCCGTCTGAGGGTGAAATGTTGTGCTCAGCTCCACTCGAGTACCTAACTCGTGTTGTACGGCCCTCCAGAACCGCGATGTGGACTGTGTGCCCCGGTCAGAGATGATGGATACCGGAATGCCATAAAGCCTGAAAATCTCGCGGATATGCACCCGAGCCAGTTGCTCGGAAGAATAGGTAGTCATCACAGGAATAAGATGAGCTGACTTGGTCGGTCTATCCACAATCACCCAAACTGCATCAAACTTCTTCTAAGTCCGTGGGAGTCCAACAACGAAATCCATAGTGATCCTCTCCTATTTCCACTCCGAAATCTCTAACTTCTGAAGCAACCCACCTGGTCGTTGATGCTCATACTTCACCTGCTGGTAATTTAGACACCAAGCCACATACTCTACTATGTCATTATTTATTCTCCTCCACCAATAATGCTGCCTCAAGTCCCGATACATCTTTTCAACACCCTGATGAATGGAGTACCGCGAACTGTGTGCCTCTTGGAGAATCAACTCACGCAGACCATCTATACACATAGCCTACCATGCATCCTCAATGCACCATCATCCCCAATAATGAACTCTTTAGCATCCCCGCGCCAGACCGTGTCCTAAAGGACAAGCAGATGGGGGTCATCATACTGAAGTTCCCTGATACGATCATAAAGAGAAGACCGAGAGACCACACAAGCTAATACCTGACCCGGCTAAAAAATATCCAATCTTACAAATTGGCTGGCTAAGGCCCGAATATCTAACGCCATGGGCCTCTCTGCTACTGGTAGATATGCTAAGCTCCCCAAACTATCTGTCCGGCGACACAAAGCATCAGCTACTACATTGGCCTTGCCGGGATGGTACAAAATGGTGATATCATAATCCTTAAGCAGCTCTAACCACCTCCGCTGATGCAAGTTAAGATCCTTCTACTTGAACAGATGCTGAAAACTCCGGTGATCGGTGTAGATCTCACAAGGGACACCGTACAAATAATGCCGCCTTATCTTCAAGTCATGAACAATAGCTGCTAGCTCAAGGTCGTGGATAGGATAGTTCTTTTCATTCACCTTCAGCTGTCTTGGAAGAAAAGTAATGAAACCTGCGATGGCTACTGAATAACCTCCTTTTACTTTCTCAATAATAAAGCCTTTGACCTTTGTATTCGTTCGCCAAATCTTGTTCAGTTCCATCCAAGCTCGGTTTTGTCTGAATCTTCGTGGAAGAAGAAGAAGCGGTTCACCAGCCACTACATCTGTAGATCCCACCAAATCATTAAACCTGGCGGCTGCTCGCTCTTTGATCAGTGATTCACCGGCCACTAGATCGATGAAGAATCTCTCTAAAATCTGCTCTTTGATCAG
>MU772877.1:3827-45180 GCA_026770625.1 Nicotiana glauca | reverse complement strand
GGTTAGGTTGATATTTTGTGGGTTAAGAGAAAATCCACCACGCACCCGCACCGCTTGCCATCCCTACCTGAACGGAGCATCCTTCTGGGTCAGCCTGGTCATAGGTGCTGCAATAGATGAGAAACCCTCTGCAAATCGATGGAAATACCCCGACAAACCCAAAAAATTCTGGATCTCCGTAGCTAAGGACGGTATAGGCCAACTATGCACTGATTCTACCTTCTTCGATCCACCTTGATCCCATCACTCGATACTATATGACCCAAGAATGCCACTGAGTGTAGCCAAAACTCACACTTCAAAAGTTTTGCATATAACTTCTTTTCTCTCAAAGTCTGGAGCATAGTCATCAGGTGCTGCTCATGATCCTCCCGAGTCTGGGAATACACCAAAATGTCATCAATGAATACGATGACAAATGAGTCAAGATATGGTCAGAACACACTGTGCATCAAGTGCATAAAAGCTATTGGGGGCATTGGTCAACCCAAATAAAATCACAAGGAACTTGTAGTGACCATACCGAGTCCTGAAAGTAGTCTTCGGGATATCTGGTTCCCGAATCTTCAATTGATGACAGCCTGAATGTAATTCAATCTTGGAAAATACCCTGGCACCCTATAACTGATCAAACAAGTTATCAATACGAGGCAATGGATACCTGTTCTTCATTGTAACTTTGTTCAGCTGTCTATAATCAATCACATACGCATTGAACCATCCTTCTTCTTCACAAACAATACCGGGGCACCCCAAGGTGACACACTGGGCCAGATAAAGCCCTTATCAATAAACTTTTGTAAGTGCTCCTTCAACTCAAAAGGAGCCATACGATATGGAAGAATATAGATGGGCGGAGTGCCCGACAATAAATCAATGCCAAAATTAATATCTCTGTTGGGTGGCATGCCCGGGAGATCATCTGGAAACATATCTGGAAAGTCCCTCACCATTGGAACTGACTCAAATCTATGGGTATCAATATTGACATCTCTTACATAAGCTAGATACGCGTCACACTCCTTCTCAACCATTCGTTGAGCTTTAAGAAATGAAATAACTCTGCTGGGAGTATACTCTAAGGTTCCCCTCCACCCTAATCGCGGTAAACCTGGCATAGCCAGCGTCACAATCATAGCGTGACAATTAAGAATAGCATAATGGGGAGACAACCAATC
This sequence comes from Nicotiana glauca, assembly GCA_026770625.1. Classification (NCBI taxonomy): domain Eukaryota; kingdom Viridiplantae; phylum Streptophyta; class Magnoliopsida; order Solanales; family Solanaceae; genus Nicotiana; species Nicotiana glauca. The sequence goes on along the minus strand of MU772877.1, from coordinate 44,002 downwards.
CATGCCCAAGATAACATCACAGTCTACCATACTGAGCAATAATAAATTGGCTCTAGTTTTAAAACCACTAAAAACAATCAAACGCGATCGATACACGTGGTCCAGAATAAGAGAATCTCCCACAGGAGTAGACACATAAACAGGGGAACTCAAAGAATCCCGAGATACTCCCAAATACTAGGCAAAATAAGAGGACACATAGGAATATATAGAGCCTGGATCAAATAATACTGATGCATCTCTATGATAGACTAGGACAATACCCGTAATGACAAAATCGGAAGCAACTGCCTCAGTATGAGCTGGAAGAGCATAATATCTAGCCTGGCCTCCCCCTCTAGGGTGACCTTGACCTCTGAAAGTACAAGGGGGGGGGGGGTGAATTATGGTCTATTAAAAGTTAGTCGACTAACGATGATTTTAGTTGACTAGATCGAGAGCAGAATGTAAAATAACAGTAAATAGAAAGAGAATGACACACATCGATTTTATACTGGTTCGTATCGGTGTGGTACTTACATACAGTTTCCCTTGGGTCACAAGGGTTCCCTTTAGATCTTGAAAGTATTACAACAAGGATAGTTTTGATTCGTTCACCACTAACGAAGTACAACAACAGTGAATCTCTAATAATGATACAACTCTCTTTTGTGTTCTAACTCTTTCTATCTTTTGAGACATTGGTAAACTCAAGATTACAATGTTTAGGCTAAGAAGTAGAGAGACTTAGAAAATAATGTGTGTAGTTGTGCACATTTTCCAATTGATCTTAGCAGCCTTCTTATAGGAGAAAAAAAAAGTCATTGAGTCTTGACCAAGAATAGAGGCACGAGATCTTTAAAAGGATTTGACCCAAGGGGTGTGATCGCTTCCAAATACCCGCTAATAAAGAGTAGGAGAAGAGGGTCGCAATAGCTTTTACCCGATATGAGGGTCGGGATTGAATCCTCAGGGAGCTAGAAGGGAATTCAGGTATTTACTTAGGATAGAGTTACGTGTGTGCTCTTAGATGATCTTTTTTTCATCTTTGGATTTTTAAACTACAAACTACTATTATCAAACTACTAATTTAAGCTAAATTATGCTACGAGATGATTTCTAAAGTTGTATATAATGGGAAGAAAGGCACTAGGGTCGTGGCGCCACCTAGGTGGCTAATTGACGGGTAGATGTTACTAAGGTTCGATTGACATAATTAGGGCTTATGCTATAACCGTTGCACAATTTTACCCACTCTCACACCCCTTGGTAGAGAGAGTGATTTTTCCCAATTGACTCTCTCGAGGCCAAATAGGTAGGCAAATCAGATCAAGCAACTAGGGTTCAAGTAGGGTAATTACTCTCTCGAGGTTTAACCCATTAATTGGGACTATAATTTCTCATGAGTCCATCCCAATTCCTTGTTGGGTCAACTTTGGAGACTTAGACTCTCTTTCTCAAGAAGAGTCAAATCCACAAAACACAAATCAGTGTTTGCAACCACTAATTCATAGATTAAAATATAAAATCAACCCAAATAGCAAACACCCATAGTCAATCTAACACTATATGGCAACACTCATCAATTACCCACACTAGGATTGAGCCACAACCCTAGCTAATGGGTTTAGCTACTCATGCTTGAAAGAGAAAATGAAGAAATAGATGAAGAACAAGATATAATAACTAAATACTAAATTAAATTGCAAGAATCTATCGTTAGATTGAAGTTAAGATGCCAAAAATGGCTACAAAAGTTGTTCTCACGAGCGCAACACTGTTCTTAAGTTAACAGATGACCTAAAAATGGTAAAATGTGCTATTTATACTAAACTAGAAAAAATGGACAAAAATACCTCTGCGGGGTCAGTGCGGGCCACACAAAACGGACCGCGGCCGCACAAGGCTCTTGAAATTCAAACTTTAACTCTCTAAAGTTGGGCTCCGCAGATCGCGCAGAATGGACCGCGGCTGTGGAGCTAGTTGACGCGGTCTGCACAATAACGACCGCAAACCACATGGTTTGGTTTGACATCATTTCAAACTCTCTGAATCTCTTGTCCGTGGACCGCACAGAAAGGTAGTGCGGCTGTCGAACCTTCATCGCGAGCCACACAGATTGAACCACGACCGCATCGCCTAGAGCCCAATTTACCAACTCTCTAAATCTCCTAGTGCGGCCCATATCGCTTCTGCGCTGCCCACTCTAGGCCTTCTTCCCTTAGATTTCTTGGTCTTTGATACTTGAGCAGGTTTCACTCCTTTTTGAGTTGATCTTCGACATTTGTCACTTCGTCGATCAAACCTGCAAACAAGCACAACCTGTGAGCCTTTTGGGACTATTTTGTACAAATATATGATCGAAGCATAGGCAAGTAAGGGAATAAAACATGTTAAAATCCTAACTTATCAACTCCCCCAAACTTAAACCTTTGCTTGTCCTAAAGCAAACAAAATAAGACCCACCCCTTAAGGGAAAATCCAAGTAATTATAGCTGACTTAAAGTAACCTCAACAAGCATCAATTGGGACTAACAATTGCCCTCAATACAAATGGATCATTAACAACATTTAAACCTTGAAAACTATGGATCAACTGTGACACAAGAGCATCAAGAATTGACCTATTACATCAAAGAACTCTCTCAATTACTTTAGTCGCTGTGGAACACAAACTCATACATCCTCAACTCTCCCTAAGCAAATCTCACCTTTTAGAGTATAAGCACACAAACCGAGGTTAATGGGAGTTCTTTCGTCTCTCTCAAGGAAAGGTCACAAGTCCAGCTCTAAGTACCATATGCTTGACCCTCATGTAAGTATCCACCAATGCGAGCGTCATCCAACTCAAGATCATATAGGGCTTTTGTGAAGTCAATGCGAAGGCTTTTGGTTAAGGGTAGGAAATGTTGTTGGTCTATATGGGTTCCATCTTCCCTTAAGCACTTTTTTTGATTCATTTTGGCACAATTTTCTTGACTCTTTTGAGTATTTCACTTCCTTTCTAGGGGTTAGAGAAACACATTGTCACTCTTTCTTATGCAATTCAAAAAAATTCTCCTTTTTCTACTTTTCCACACCTTTTTCACTTTTGTTTTCCTTAAATCCCTTTTTATTCTTGTACACGTTGGGCTTTCTTTTTGTCTCTTTCTTTTCTTTCTTTTTCATTGCCTTCCTTTTCTTTTTCTTTTGCACCTTTTACCGCTTTGTTTCCATTCTTGTCTCTCCCCCCAAACTTAGACTTTGCCATTACTCAAGGGAAGATTTGGGTGCCAAGAGAGGGTAGAATTTAGAACGGGTATAGGCTTGTAGCATTGGTTCTTGAAAGAAAAAGGTTTAAGGCTCAAAGGGGTTAGCTAGGGATTATCTCATTGGTAGGCTATGGAATTGTTCAACTTATCATTTGGATCAAGGAGAGCCTATAATCACTTCTCAAGTCGAATTTCACTCAAAATTTTGCCTCAACAAACATTTGGGGCAAGTTCTAGACCACTGGCTTGGGACTTGGGCTCAAAATTTGATTTCTCACCACACACTCAAGGATTTCTAAATACATAGAGTCGAGGGTCCACAACAAACTTAGATACGATTGAGCACACAATAGTCCCGAAAGACCACATGATGTTTGTTTGGTCAACACAAGAGTCTCAAGGTCACTACTTTCACCATCCCAAACACAACCACTTGTCTTTGACCATGGGATCAAAGGCAAATGTGTTAGGCCCAAGTGAAGCTATGCTTGAGGTACCCTTAACTATAAACTACTAAAAAAAACGGACTCAAACCCTTGAGAAGGTTGTCACGCCATCCATCATCATGAAGAGCCACCCGATTCACACAATACTCCACCCTTGGAAAGAACCGTGGCATTAAGAAAACCAAGGGCTTATTGAAAGTTCCAAAAACAAGACAAAAAGGCTGCAAGCCTATCTACTAAGCTAAAAATGAAAAATTTGTACGAAAAATAGAAAATAGAATGAATATTTAAAATAGAGGATTATAATATACAATGGGGTATGAATATATACAAAAATATAACTTTATATACAGACCAAAGAGAAGATAAAAAGTATGATAAGAGTAACTAAATGTAAAGTTATATACAGACCAAATAGAAAATCAACAGAAACATAAACTAAGTCAGCTAATATATACAATCACCCGGATAAAAAGTAGGGCGCACCCCCACAAATAAAAGCTGGCATTGTCCCCAATGCCAACTAAACAAATAAGCATAAAAAATCAAGAGTAAAGGATATAGGAGCTCCCTAGGCCTCGTCTGTATGCATAGAAACATGAGTTATCCCCGGGTCCTCTGTATGCACGGGAACCTAAGATTGGTTCCCGGTATCCTGCTGCTCAACTGCTGGGGCTGGGGCCTGGACCTGGACAGGCTGTGACTCAGGTACATCCTGTGGTTGACTAGAGGAAACCTCTGGTGGGTCCGCCAACTGGATGATGGCATCATCTGCTCTCGGGATAGTCCTCTTCCTCTTAAGGGGTCTTTGTGACTTCTCCTGAACTGTGACTGCTGCTGGAGCTGCTGCTGGGACTGCTGGGTCCTTAAATAGTAAATCCAAAGGCAGCTGATCTGCCTTCAGTCTCTCTACATCTGCCTTGAGCTCCTTCACGGACTCCCTGGAAGCCCTTGTCTTGCGCAGCTTCTTGTGCTCCTTGGCAAGCTCTTTGAGAGCCTTGCCATGAGAAACAACTGCCTTCACCAACTCGACCTGGGTGCTGATGATCTTCTCCTGGTTATCAAGCAACTTCTTCAAAGTATCCTCTATAGACTGTGGAACCTGGACTGGTTGAGGAGATGACTGAGCTACAATGGTGGAGGTCAAAGTGGACAACTTGGATGAAGCAGTAATATCCAGTTATTCACGCTCTGAAGTGTCTAGTGCAGTCTGTGGGCAGTGATAGGATGGGCCCGGGAATATGGAATCTCCGGTTCAGCTGTGGTGGACAGGCCTGGAGGCACATCAGCAGAAGTGGAAGGTCTGGCAGGCATGGGAGCAACTGTGGAGGCAGGCTCAGTGGAGGCTTTTACCTCAACTGGCTCTTCAGACTGGCCAGTTGGGGTAGAAGCAGGAGGCTTGTAGTTCTTGTCCTTATGGTTGTTTGGTCCCCTCAAACTGTACCAAGAGTAAGGAGCCACAGGTTTGGCTTTGACATCATATCTCTTCTTCCACCTCCAGGTCCCGAAAATACAAAGTAAGGGTGTTGGGAAAGGATAGTTTCGGTCATGCTCAAGCCCTACTGCAGAAATGACGCGGGACATAACATTGCCCAAGTTGATAGGATATCCCGCCATGATAGATGCAACAAGAACAGCCCGGGAAAGTGGAATAGTCTGATTATGGGTAGTGGGGTCAAGTCGACTGCACACAAAAGTAAACCATCCCCTAGCCTCAAAGTTGAAGGTCTTCCGGAATATTTTGGTCCCTACTTGCAACCACTCTGGAACAGTACCTGGGGCTGCCAAGTACTGGGCTAACCATGGACGGACTCCCTCACCCATCTCTAAGTTGTCCAGATAGAGAGAATCATCTTCTTCCCTGAACCCCTAATACTCATTCAGAGATTTCCCGTCAAACAACACTTTTTTGTTTCTAACTTTGGTCAGCTTAGTACCCTTGACGATGTGGGCCACATTACAATAGAATTCCCTGACCATGTGCTCATTTGCATCAATACATTTCTCCATGAAACACTCCCAGCCTACTCTAGTTCTAAACTCCTTCTACACATTAGGGTTGTGAGGTAAGAGGTCATTGTCAATGAAGCTTCTCTTCGGCATCAAGTGCCTCACCGGCCACCACTTCCTAAACTTGTGATAGGCAACTTGGCTCACAAACCTATCTTCCCACCCCTCAGGTCTTCTAGTTCGGGCAAAGCCTCCAACCTGAGGCTCACCACCTTCACCACCTTGTACCTCCTCCTCATCTCCGCCTGCACTCTCCCCAGATAATAAATTTGTGGGGGAGGTGGAGTCGTCCCCATTACCTGCTGCTGACTCCTTAGAAGAATCAGAGACTACATTCACCGGCCTTTTGATAGTGGTTGATGCTGGAGGGTTATCAGTTAGTTGGAAGTGGGTGGTGATGTAAGTTGGGATTGAGTATGAGGAGATGTCCAGGGATGGCATATACTCACTCCCAGAAGAAAGGGAGGCAGCTTTATCTGCAGCTTTTATCAACTTCCAGGTCTTTTTGATGTTTTCCCGAGCTTAGGGAGTGAATTTTACCACTCTCTTTCCTTTGCCCCCTCGGGAGGAACCACCTCTCTCGGGTTGTTGTGATCCCTTGCCACCTCGTTGTTTAACCATTATCTGCAGACATACAAATCTAACATTGTTAGTTTAAGTACAGGCAGTGAAATAGATGTATGAAATGAATTGCAGACAATACAGGTGTTGGTGCAAAAATAGTTGCAGAACATAGCATCGTGGCCCACACAAAAGATAGTGCGGCCGCATAGGGGGCACCGCGGACCTCGCAAAAGCGACTGCGGTCCGCGTTGGGTCAAAGTCCCAAAAATCATCTCTAAATCTCCCCACAGTGGACCACACAAAGTAGATCGCGGCCGCGGTGGGCCAGCGCGGTCCACATAAAGTGCAGTGCGGCCGCGCTGGGCAATGGTTCACTCCAGTCCTTAGGGCACCGCGGTTCGCGCAAAAGAGACCGCGGGCCGCGGAGAGTGTTTCACTTAAGCACTGAGTTAGGGTTTTTAAATTTGTTCAATTTTTCAACCTAACTTGTCCCTACTCATTTGCCTAACCATTATGAATGCCCAACACACACAAGCCCAGTATTTAAATTACCCTAAAATAACAATTAAATTAAAAAGAAGAATTTACGAGAAGAAAAAGAAGCTAAAAACTACTGTGCAAGAAAATAAATTGAAAATATAAAATTAATCAATGAAAGATGCATGAAATATTACCAGATTATGAAGATTGTATGCAAGTATTCAATGCAAGCAAGTATTACGAGCCAATGCGAGTGAAGAGTACTTTTTAGGGGTCTGAGTGATTAAGGTTCAAAAAGGGTAAAAGGAAACCCTTGAGGTCTATTTATAGAAAAATAGTGGGACCCATCCTCACCTACCAGCACGGCCGCACAAAATGGACCGCGGACCGCGTTGGGTTTCATCACTTGAAGTTTGAGAAGGTAACCTCCGTGGACCGCACAAAAGCGACCGCGGCCGCGGAGGTCCACCGCGGTCCGCACAAAATGCAATGCAGCCGCAGTGGCAAACTTCAGAGAGCCAACATATCTTTCTTACACCAGTGCGGACCGCACAAAATGGACGTGCGGCCGCGCTGGGAACTTCAGAGACTTGACATTTCTGCACTTATGCCCTGCACTACATCAACTCAATCCCTGCAACATCTCATAACCAATTAGCTCAAAAATAAATCCTAACTACCAAGAAAATCAAAGAAAATAAAAATAAAATAAAAAAATAAAAAGAGAAACACATGGGTTGCCTCCCAAGAAGCGCCTGATTTAACATCGCGGCACGACGCGGGTTACCATCACATCATTTGAAATGAACCACGACCACCACGTGGCTATCATCAATCTTCCCAAGATAATGCTTGACACGGTGCCCATTCACTCTAAAGACTTCACCACTTTTGTTCTTCAAATCTAGAGCACCAAATGGGGTTACACATACAATTTCGAATGGCCCACTCCACTTTGATTTTAGCTTTCCGGGAAACAACCTTAGACGGGAACAAGAGGACCAAATCACCAACCTTGAACTCCTTTCCACGAGCATATTTGTCATGTAAGTACTTCATCTTTTCCTTATACAAGGACGAACTAGAGTATGCATGGAACCAGAATTCATCAAGTTCATTTAGTTGTTTAACACGAAGATTGGCCGCAACATCCCACTCAAGATTAAGCTTCCTCAAGGCCCACATAGCCTTATGCTCCAATTCCACAGGTAGGTGACATGCTTTCCCAAATACCAACCGGTACAGAGACATACCAATTGGGGTTTTGTAAGCAGGTCCGATAGGCCCATAGAGCATCATCTAACGTTTTGGACCAATTGGTCCGATTTATTTTGACAGTTTTGGACAAGATGCTCTTGATTTCTCTATTTGATACTTCAACTTGGTCACTTGATTGCGGATGGTAAGGTGTAGAGACTTTATGGTTGACACCATACTTGGAGAGCAAGGTATCAAAAGCCCTATTACAAAAGTGTGAACCACCATCACTAATGATTGCCCTGGGTGTACCAAACCTTATGAAGATGTTCTTTTTAAGAAATGCCACCACACTTCTAGCTTCATTGTTGGGCAAGGCCATGGCCTCAACCCATTTTGACACATAATCCACTGCTACTAGAATGTAAGTGTTCCCACACGAGCTAACAAAAAGACCCATAAAATCAATACACCAAACATCGAAGATATCAACTTCAAGAATTTTGTTAAGAGGCATCTCGTCTTTCTTGGAAATCCCTCCTGCTCGTTGGCATTGATCACATATCTTTACCAAATCACTAGCATCCTTAAACAAAGTTTTCCAATAGAAACCGCAACTCAAAACCTTCGAAGTCGTCCTCACCCCGCCATGATGGCCACCATAGGGGTAGGAGTGACAAGCCTCCAAAATACTCAATTGTTCACCTTTCGGGATACACCTTCTAATCACACCATCCGAGCAAATCTTAAACAAGTACGGATCATTCCAATAAAAATCCAAACTATCCTGTTTGATTTTCTTCATTTGGTTGGAAGAGAGCTCACACGGGACAATTCCAGTTGCAATGAAGTTGGCTATGTCCGCGAACCATGGCATGTCACATATTGACACGGAAAGAAGCTGCTCGTCGGGGAATGTATCATTTATCTCTAGGTCATCACATGGCCTCCCTTGTTCCTCCAAGAAGGACAAATGGTCCGCAACTTGGTTCTCACTTCCCTTCCGGTCCACTATTTCTAAGTCAAACTCTTGAAGAAGCAACACCCATCTCATCAATTTTTCCTTGGAATCTTTTTTGGTCATCAAATACCTAAGGGCGGCATGGTTGGTGTGCACAATTACCTTGGCCCCCATAAGATATGGCCTAAATTTTTCCATGGCAAATACAATGGCCAACAATTCCTTCTCCGTCACCGTGTAATTCCATTGAGCTTCATTCATAGTCTTACTTGCATAGTACACGGGATGGAACATTTTGCTAACTCGTTGACCCAACACCTCCCCCACCACAACATCACTTGCATCACACATTAGTTCAAAGGGCAAACTCCAATTGGGTGCGGTAATGATCGGGGTGGTGGTCAACTTGTGCTTTAAAAGTTCAAAGGCCTCCATCCATTTTTCATCACAAACAAACTTAGCATCTTTCTCTAGCAACTTGTAAAGGGGATTCATGACCTTCGAGAAATCTTTGATAAACTGCCGGTAGAACCCGGCGTGCCCAAGGAAACTCCTCACCCCTTTGACAGAAGTGGGGGGAGGAAGCCTCAAAATCACCTCGCTTTTAGCCTTGTCAACCTCAATCCCATGCTTAGAAATCTTGTGACCCAACACTATACCTTCTTCAACCATAAAATGGCATTTTTCCCAATTGAGAACGAGATTAGTTTCTTCACATCAGGCCAAGACTCTATCCAAGTTTACCAAGCATTCTTCAAAGGAATCACCAACCATACTAAAATCATCCATAAAGACCTCCAATATGTCTTCTACCATATCGGTGAAAATAGTCATCATGCAACATTGGAAGGTTGCCGGAGCATTACACAACCCGAATGGCATTCGGGAGAAAGCAATTGTACCATATGGGCATGTAAATGTGGTCTTCTCTTGGTCCTCCGGGGCGATTAAAATTTGATTGTACCCTGAGTAACCATCCAAAAAGAAATAGAAAGCTCGCCCCGCAAGGCGATCAAGCATTTGGTCAAGGAACAGCAACGGGAAATGATCCTTCCGGGTCACCTTGTTGAGTTTCTGGTAGTCCATGCAAACTCTCCACCCGGTGATGGTTCAAGTGGGAATAAGCTCATTGTTGTCATTTGTCACCACGGTCATACCGCCTTTCTTCGGTACACATTGCACTGGAGAATTCCATGAGCTATCGAAGATTGGATACACCACACCCGCATTAATCCACTTGATCACTTCTTTCTTCACCATCTCTTGCATTGCTTCATTTAGCCTCCTTTGATGTTCTAAGGAGGGCCTTGAATTATCTTCCAAGATAATTTTATGCATGCAGAATGCGGGGCTTTTTCCCCGAATGTCGGCCAATGTCCACCCAATTGCTTTCTTCCTCCTTTTAAGAACCGCCAAGGTGGCGTCTACCTATAAGTTAGTGAGGCAAGAAGAAATAATAATTGGTAAAGTAGAATTTGAGCCCAAGAAATCATACCTAAGGTGTGGAGGAAGTGGTTTTAACTCCAACACCAGTGGTTCCTTAATGGATGGCTTAGTTGGTGGTGTTTTCCGATTTTCAAGATCCAAGGACAATTTCCTAGGCTCATAAGAATACGAGCCCATACCGTGCAAAGCATTCACGCATTCCACTATACTTGCATCATCATTGACATCTATAGTAAGAAGCATGGCCTCAAGGGGATCTTCAACATTGATCATGGAACTTGTGTCATCCACTATCATAGCTGTGATAATGTCCACAAATGAACACACCTCTGTGCTATTGGGTTGTCTCATTGATTTGCAAACATTGAAAACAACCTTCTCATCCCACACACGGAAAGTCAACTCACCCACTTCAACATCAACCAACGCCTTCTCCGTAGCTAAGAAAGGTCTCCCAAGTATAATCGGGACTTCAAGGTCCACTTCACAATCCAAGATGACAAAGTCGGCCGGTAATATGAATTTATCAACACAGAAACAATCATCAATTATGCCCAAGGGTCGCTTCATCGATGGATCCACCATTTGAAGTCTCATTGAGGTTGGTCTAGGTTGTCCTATTCCCAAGGTCTTGAAGACCGAATAAGGCATGAAATTTATGCTAGTCCCCAAATCTCAAAGGGCCTTGGCAAAATCCACACTACCAATAGTGCAAGGGATAGTAAAAGCTCCGGGCTCTTCAAGTTTTGGGGCCATAGAATGTACGATAGCACTCACTTGATGAGTCATCTTAATTGTTTCACACTCCATTGACCTCTTCTTTGTTACCAAATCCTTCATAAACTTTGCATACCCCGACATTTGCTCAAGTGCCTCCACCAAAGGCATATTGATTGTAAGACTCTTCATCATTTCAATGAACTTTATGAATTCGTTATCACCCTTTTGCTTTGTTAGCGATTTAGGATAAGGCGGAGGTGGCCTAGGCAAAGGTGCCTTGGCTATGGGCACCACCGGCTCGGGTATATCAATCACATGTTCCCTAGACGGGTTCACGACATCTTGTGTTTCCATCTCGGCCTCATCAATATCTGTCCTCACTTCGTTGTTCACATTGGTCTCAACCACATCTTCAACTATCAAAGGACTCACATCTTCTTGGAAGCCAACATCATCATCCACAACTTGATTTCCTTTCAAGGCATGCACATCACCGTCTCTCCCACTTCTTGTTGTAACCGCTATCACATGATTGTTACCTCCCTTCAGGTTCACTACCATATCACTTGGTAGAGCACCCTTACGTTTAAATATTCAACGATTGAGAGATTTGGCTTAATTGCACCTCCAAGTTCCGAATAGAGGTATTTGTGGGAAGCCAATTGAGCATCGGAGTCTTGGTTCTTCTTCATCATTTGTTCGAACATCATTTCTATTCTTCCCATATCATTACCCGAAGAACTTGACCCTTGAGATTGAAACGGATGCGGATTGTTCGGTTGTTGATACATAGGGGGTCTTTGAAAACCTTGCCCCCGATTGCCTTGATTTCCATTGTTATTCCACCCGCCTTGATCATTGTTGTTATTCCAATTGTTGTTGTTACTTCCACTCCAATTCCCTTGGTTGCCCGAATTGTTGTTCCCCCCATTTTTGCCTTGATTGTTGTTGTTCCAACTACCACCACCTTGTTGATTGCCCCAATTTCCTTGGGGTCGCCATTGTTGATTTGAGTTGCCTCGATTGCCTTGATAGTTATTGACATATTGAACCTCTTTGCTTTGCTCATCATAACACTCATTTAAGAAACCACCACCATCATCATATTGACCACAATTTCCTTGAGATTGTTGATCTCTTTGCCTTCTCTTAAGCATATTCACTCCTTCCATGACATTGACTTGGCAAGGATTTTGGACTTGTTACAATTGCGCCTTCGCCAATTAATTCATAGTCGTAGTGAGCTCGAAAATAGCTTGACCATGGTCATGCAACTCCTTGTGCAAATGGATGACCGTGGGGTCACCTTGGGGCAAATTTGCTCGGCTTTTCCATGCCGAAGAAGTGTCACCCATTTCATCCAAAACATCACAAGCTTCATTGTAAGGAAGCTTCATAAAGTTGCCTTTGGCCAATTGGTTCACAATGCATTGACTAGTGGTGTTAATGCCCCGATAAAAGGTTTGATGAATCATCACATCCGTTATATCGTTATTTGGGCACTCTTTCACCATTGTTCTAAATCTCTCCCATTTTTCATGCAAGGTTTCTGTTGGCTCCTGCTTGAAAGCCAAAATTTCATCCTGAAGCGCCGCCATGTGACTTGGAGAAAAGAACTTGGAAATAAATTTGTCCTCCAATTCATCCCACGTTGTGATGGAATGATTGGGGAGCCTTTCTAACCAATCCAATGCCTTACCCGAAAGAGAAAACGGAAAAAGACTAAATCTCAACGCATCCTCGGACACGTTTGTTTGCTTGCTACCCCAGCATGTATCTACGAACCCCTTCAAGTGCTTGTAGGCATCTTGATCGGAGGCACCCATAAAATACCCTCTTTGCTCGAGCAGGGTCAACATGACATTTGTAATTTGAAATTTCCCCGCCCGAATTCGGGGAGGAATGATGGCACTCGCATATCCTTGATTTGGGAGGACTCTTGCAGGTGGCAGAGGAGAATCTGGAATATTATTGTTGTCATTTGCATTGGCCTAACGGCCTCTATGTGGAGGTTGAGGTAATATAGAAACCTCTTCGTGATCAAGATCGTCTACCTCCTCCCCCGCATTCACATTGCCAAGAGGGTCATTGGCATTGAGAGCCATTTGTACCTGAGTAATTGACACAAACAAAATTAGTAAATAAGAAGTAAAGAAGAGCAACACACAAAGCTATTAACTAGATAGCCAAAAATCGTAAGCTCCCCGGCAACGACGCCAAAAAGTGATCGCTTCCAACTACCCGCTACTAAAGAGTAGAAGAAGAGGGTCACAATAGCTTTTACCTGATATGAGGGTTGGGATCGAATCCTCAGGGAGCTAGAAGGGAATTCAGGTATCTACTTAGGATAAAGTTGCGTGTGTGCTCTTAGAATATCTTCTTTTCATCTTTGGATTTTTAAACTACAAACTACTATTATCAAATTACTAACTTAAGCTAAATTATGCTACGAGATAATTGCTAAAGTTGTATCTAATGGGAAGAAAGGCACTAGGGTCGTGACTCTACCTAGGTGGCTAATTGACGGGTAGATGTTACTAAGGTTCGATTGACATAATTAGGGCTTATGCTATAACCGTTGTACAATTTTACCCACTCTCACACCCCTCGGTAGAGAGAGTGATTTTGCCCAATTGACTCTCTCAAGGCCAAATGGGTAGGCAAATCAGATCAAGCAACTAGGGTTCAAGTAGGGTAATTACTCTCTCGAGGTTTAACCCGTTAATTGGGACTATCATTTCTCATGAGTCCATCCCAATTCCTTGTTGGGTCAACTTTGGAGACTTAGACTCTCTTTCTCAAGAAGAGTCAAATCCACAAAACACAAATCAGTATTTACAACCACTAATTCATAGATTAAAACATAAAATCAACCCAAATAGCAAACACCCATAGTGAATCTAGCCCTAGATGGCAACACACATCAATTACCCACACTAGGGTTGAGCCACAACCCTAGCTAATGTGTTTAGCTACTCATGCTTGAAAGAGAAAATGAAGAAATAGATGAAGAACAAGACATAATAACTAAATACTAAATTAAATTGCAAGAATCTATTGTTAAATTGAAGTTAAGATGCCAAAAATGGCTACAAAAGTTGTTCTCACGAACGCAGCACTGTTCTTAAATTAACAGATGACCTAAAGATGGTAAAATATTCTATTTATACGAAGCTGGAAAAACTGACAAAAATATCCCTTTGGGGTCAGTGCGGGCCGCACAAAATGGACCGCGGCCGCACAAGGCTCTTGAAATTCAAACTTTAACTCTCTGAAGTTGGGCTTCGCGGACATCACAAAATGGACCGCGGCAGCGGAGCTAGTTGGCGCGGTCCGCACAATAACGACTGCGGACCGCATGGCTTGGTTTGGCATCATTTCAAACTCTCTGAATCTCTTGTCCACGGACCGCACAGAAAGATAGTGCGGCCGTGGAACCTTCATCGCGGGCCGCACAGATTGAACCGCGGCCACGTCGCCTAGAGCCTAGTTTGCCAACTCTCTGAATCTCCTAGTGCGGCCGCATATCGCTTTTGCGCAGCCCGCACTAGGCCTACTTCCCTTAGATTTCTTGGTCTTTGATACTTGAGCAGGTTTCACTCCTTTTTGAGCTTATCTTCGACATTTGTCATGTCGCCGACTAAACTTGCAAACAAGCACAACCTGTGAGCCTTTTGGGACTATTTTATACAAATATATGATCGAAGCATAGGCAAGTAAGGGCATAAAACATGTTAAAATCCTAATTTATCAGGGTGCCTCTTTGAATCCTACTCTTTGGAAGAGCCGGATTCGATCGTGACCAACCTTGTCACAACATTCTTTTATGAGACAATCAAGCCTTTAATTGATCTTTAATTAAATATACTGAATGTTTTCTAGCAATAACTCCTTGATTTGAAATCTGATTTCCTTGATTGAGGCCGAATAGTTCTGCAGACTTTTGATTCCTTCTGTAGGTCCATTGATTTAGCAATCACATCTTTAGATAGCTTCTCATTGGTTTTATTTCCTTTTGATGATTCCTGCAAAATAGGGTAAGTGAACATTGTCATCATTGAAACCTTGCAATTTAACTTAACAATCTCCCCTTTTTTTATGTTGACAATCAAATGAAAATAAACAATAATTATGAGACTTCTTTTTTATTTCACTTCCTAGGTTGCTCCCCCTAGCTTGATGCTTGCTCCCCCAGCTTGATGTTTGTTCCCCCTGAAAGGTTGTGTTACTTCTCTACTTGTTTACTTCTCTTACATGTTCTCCCCCTTTGAAATCAATTAAAAAGGGAAAGAAAACAACCAAGACAAAAATATAGGAAGTAATATACATAATAACTAGCTTGATAGTGCAGCAAAAGTAATGCCTTCAGCAGAGGCATAGGTTATATAGACCAAAAAAAGGTTTATAAGGACTACCAGCAAGCAAGAAAAAACAAGAAAAGAGAAAATAATGTTTTTAAACCCATCACACGAATACATATTAGTTTCTTCCCAGGAAGTACTTGAGGGTGTTGATCACTTTGGTGCAGAAGGAGTCATAGGAATTCTCGACATCTTTGACAA
Source organism: Nicotiana glauca (assembly GCA_026770625.1). NCBI lineage: Eukaryota > Viridiplantae > Streptophyta > Magnoliopsida > Solanales > Solanaceae > Nicotiana > Nicotiana glauca. The sequence goes on along the minus strand of MU772877.1, from coordinate 28,386 downwards.
GCTTATCCATCTTTTCAGTCATAGAATTGAAAGCCCTGGTTCCTTGTCTCCGCGTAGCTCCTATATCCATTCTAAGCTTAGCCACATCTGTACCTGTCTCCTTAGTAACTTCCCTGATTTTATCCACCTGTTCCTTCATCTCAACCACTAGCTGTTTCACCTCATCCAAATATCTCTACATCTGCTGAAGATTTTGAGAGGCAGTCGACTGAGATGCTGGTTGTTCAATTTGAACTTCAACTGGCACTGGAATACTTTCAATTTTGGCACATTTAACCCATCCATCATTACCCAAGGTGTACCCCATCATTGAAAAGGTTGTCTTATTATAAGTGTCAGTAATGAGCTTGGGTGTAAAGGGTGACACATCTACCTTCATAACTTCGAGGATGTGTGAGATGAGCAGACTATATGGTAAACAAGCAGCAGCGTAAGATATGTCCCTAATACTTTCAAGCATGTATTGGCGAATCCATAGAAACCAATCCAATCTTTTATTATTAACAAGACAGTAAAGGACAAAAATATCTCTAGTGGATAAAGAGCTAAGGGACCCAGTTCTGGAGAGTAAAGTGGTAGCAATCATGTGAGCCAAGACACGATGTTCAAACTTTAGGTTCTTGGGACCAATATCAGGGGGGTTATCAGATAATAAGACTTTGTCTTCTTCAAAGGATACTTCAAAATCTTTTGGCCAAGAATTTTGCATGAATAACATTAAACCCAATAAATTTAGTAGAGAAAATCTCTTAAAATTGATAAGAGTCCATAACCATTCTATTGCCTAACACCATAGATTCAAGGCCATCTTTGTCATTCACAAACAAGTTTTCATAAAACATCCTCACAGGTTCCTCATAAACAGAATTACCAACTAAGAAAGATGCTAAAAATCAAATACATAGGTCACATCACAGTGCGGATTTTTCATGAGAGAAAGACTTACAGAGCGTCTATAAGCCATAGATTTTGACTTGTAGGACTCAAACCTTGCTTTTTCACTCGGGCCAAAAAAGATCAACTTGTCCTCAGGTCCGAATTCAGTGTTCTCAACCTTTTTTTTCTTGCATGCAGCCTTTTTGGGGGTTTACTCCATGGGCCTTTTTCCTGCCTTTTTTTTTACTAATGGGAGGATTTTCGGAGGATTTACTACTCTTATTATCCATTTTGGGGAAATCTGAGTCAATAGACGACTCCAAATCTACAGGTTCTTCGGGGTTGAGGGGTTTTTGAAACCTTCGGCTTCTTCTGGTTGCAGTGGAGGTGAGAAAGTTTGTTCTATAAGAATGAAGAAAGTAACAGAGATGGGAGTGTTTTTAACGATGCTTTTGGAGTAATGAAGGGTCACCTTGGTTAAAGGAAAAGGCGGTTTCAGAAGGAAGTGATTCTTCTGAAGTGATAGATCGGCGGCACTGATGAAGAAGCAATTATTACACCTAAGAAAAAATTAATTAAGCCACACATACTTAAGGAAATAAAAAAATTTTAGAACAAGGTAAAAATATTTGATTTACAAATTTGGCAAAATGCCAATCTTTTTCCTGAGAAAACAAAATCTTTCTTCCGACTATGGTTTTGTAAAAATATCGGCAAGTTGTGAATCAGTACTAATAAATTCTAACACAATATCACCTTTAGCGACATGATCACAGATAAAATGATGCTTAATTTCTATATGATTTGCTCTAGAATGAAGCACAGAATATTTTGATAAGAAAATAGCACTAGTATTATCAAAAAATATAGGAGTAGAGGTAAGAGATAAATCATAGTCGAGAAGTTGATGCATAATCCATAGAACTAGTGTACAACAACTTCCGACTGCTAAATATTCTGCTTCAGTCGTTGATAGGGCAACACAATTTTATTTCTTGCTATGCCAAGACACTAATGCATTTCCCAAGAGTTGACACATGCCACTAGTGCTTTTCCTATCAGTCTTGTCACCTGCAAAATCTGCATCTGAGAAACCTTTTAAGGCAAAATTGTTAGAACAATCATACCATAATTCTAGATCAAAAGTGCTAATTAGATATCTAATAATTCATTTAACAACAGTTAGATGAGATTCCTTAGGAGCCACTGAAATCTTGCACACTTTCATACATTGAACATAATATCTAGTCGACTAGCAGTGAGATACAATAAGGATCCAATCATCCCTCTATACATGGTTTCATCAACCTTTTTTCCATTATTTTCTTCATCGAGCACTGTTGTTGTACTCATTGGAGTGCTGATTGACTTTGCATTTTCCATGCCAAACTTTTTGATAAGCTCCTTAGTGTACTTGGTTTGGCTAATAAAAATTTCTTTAGGAGACTGTTTTATTTGAAGTCCGAGAAAGAATGTCAATTCTCCGATCATGATTATTTCGAATTCTCCTTTCATGGAAAGAGAAAAATCTTCACATAAAGTAGAGCTAGGACTACCCAAAATAATGTCATCAACATAAATTTGAGTAATAATATTACCTGAACTAGAATGCTTAATAAAAAGGGTTGTATCGATATTACCTCTTTAAACCCTTGATTTAAAAGAACAGAACTTAACCTTTCATACCAGGTACGTGGAGCTTGTTTGAGACCATACAATGCTTTAGTCAACTTATATACATAATCAGGAAAGGTGACTGGTGGTTGTTTTACATATGCTTCTTAAGAGATGTAGCCATTTAGGAATATACTTTTAACGTCCATTTGAAACAGCTTGAAACCATTATGAGCAGCAAATGCAAGTAATATTCGAATGGATTCAAGTCTTGTTACAGGAGCAAAGGTTTTGTCATAGTCAATTACTTTATGGTAAGAGCATCCTTGAGCGACCAATCTTGCATCATTTCGAACCACTTGACCTGATTCATTCAATTTGTTTCTGAATACCCATTTAGTTCCAATGATTGAGGAGTTGCAAGGTCTTGGAACCAATTCCCATACTTTGTTTCTTTCAAATTGATTTAGTTCCTCTTTCACAACACTTATCCAGTGAGTATCTTTCAGAGCTTCATCCACTTTCTTTGGCTCATGTTGAGAAATAAGAACCACATAAGATTTGTTCCTCTGAGATCTTCTTGTAGTGTTTCCTTCATGTGGATCTCCTATAATAAACTTATGAGGATAGCCAAGTTCGCTTTTCCATTCATTTGGGGTGTTTGAGGGAGCATCTCTTTCTACATTAGTCAACTGATCTGTTTGAGATAATTCATGAATTTCTACAGGCTCATCAGCTGGTTAAGTTTGCTGATCAGCTAATTCACTTTGATGATCCTTTCCTGTAATGACAGATTTAGGGACAAAAGGAATTTTCTCATCTTCAGGAAGTTTTTCATTCCTTGGACGAGGGTTAGTATCAACAAAAACAACATGAATTGATTCTTCAATGCAAAGAGTTCTTTTATTGTAAACTCTATATGCTCTACTTGATGGGGAGTAACCAAGAAATATACCTTCATCACTTTTAGGACCGAACTTACCCAAACTATCCTTTCCATTGTTGTGAATAAATCATTTGCATCCAAAAGGGTGAAAATAGCTAATATTGGGTTTCTTACCATTCTATAGTTCATAAGGAGTCTTTTTGAGAATAGGTCGAATCAGACACCTGTTGATAATGTGACATGCTGTGCTTACCGCTTCTGCCCAAAAATGGTGAGGTAGAGAATTTTCCACAACATGGTCCTTGCCATGTCCTGTAGGGTTCTATTTTTACGCTCTACCACTCCATTTTGTTGCGGATATTTTGGTGAAGAGAATTTGTGAGAGATTCCTTGATCGTTGCAAAAGTTTTCAAAAGCTCTGCTTTCAAATTCTCCTCCATGATCACTTTTGATAGAAGAGATGTAGTAAGCCTTTTCTCGTTGAACCTTCTTATAGAAAACTTCAAAAATCTTTAGAGAATCATCTTTATGACTCAAAAACATAACCCAGGTAAATCTAGAGAAATCATCCACATTAACAAAATCATATTTTCTACCACCTATACTAGCAGTTCTAGTTGGACCAAACAAATCCACATACAATAGTTGAAGAGGTTTTGAGGTGGAAACAAAATTCTTGATTTTGAAAGATGAGCGAGTTTGTTTACCTAGTTGCCATGAATCACAAATATGATCCTTTGAGAACTCTAGTTTAGGAAGTCCAATAACGAGATCATGTTTAGAAAGCTTTTGAATAGTATACATGCTGGAATGACTAAGTTTTCTATGCCAGACCCAGGGATCATCAACTATAGAGGCAAGACATATTTGATCCCCAAGATTCTCTAGGTTGCTAACAGTATAGACATTTCTATCTATGTTACCTGACAGAATAACTTTACCTGATTCATCTTCTATAAACCAACCATATTTCTTAAAACGAACCTCGTAGTCATTGTCACATAGTTGAATAATGTTGAGAAGATTGTAGCCGAGTTCATCAACCAGGTAGATTTCATCTACATCACATGTTGAGCTTAGAGGAACTTTTATGATACCAATTACATTTCCCTTGGAGTTGTCTATGTGACTGTTCCTCCTTCTAGTTTGGTGACTGTATTGAACAATTGTTTGTCACCAGTCATATGTTTGGAACACGCGCTGTCGAGATACCATTTTCCTTTTCGATTCTTCTTGAGGTGTCCCTATAAAACAAAATTACTTATTTTTAGGTACCCAAGCTTGCTTGGGTTCTTAAAGGTTAGAATGTTGAGTGTTAGTTTAATTTGAAGATTTGGGTTGCCAGACCCATCTTCTGTCATCCTTGAACCTACAAAGATTTGAGGTGCGGCCCTTTTTACCACAATAAAAACACGATGGACTATTTGAATTTTCAGAATCGTTTTCTGCTTTGATTCTGTTCCTGCATTGGTTAGTATTATGCCTATTTTTACCACAAAAGGAACATCCATGAAATTTCTTCTGCTTGTGACGAACAGTCTGATTTGATTTGACTAAACTATGACTATTTTTTTTTCAATCCATTCAATTGAAGTTGAAGTTCATTAACTTCTTCCTGTAGCATATCACGTTCAATTTCACAAACTTCTAGCTTCAGGGACCATTCTTTCTTTTCTATTTGAATCTTTCTAAGTTCATTTAGAACTTTTTCAATATCTGGAAAAGCAATATCAACGAATTCTTGGAGTTCATAACAATTAGGGCAATTTGGAGGACGTACCTCACTAGTTCCCTCATCTGCCATGAGACCAAGTTGATCCGAGTCTTCTTATTCATTTGATCCTCTATTTCCTGAAAACCCTCGCTCTCCTGATTCTTCATTGCTATCATTTTCTATGGCCATGAAGCACATATTTGCAATTTCTTCATGACCAGACTCTTTTTCATCACTCCAGGCTCTAAAAGACTTCTTTATTTGAAGATTCCTGCTCAGCTTCTTCTTTAGTTCTGGACAGTCAGCTTGAATGTTTCCATGTTTACCACATTCGTAGCATCTTTCATCATTTTCATTGTTTATCCTTCCCTTTCTGAAGTTTGGTTTACCTCTTCTGCTATTTCTATTTTTCTTCATCATGCTAGTTACAACTTGAGAAAGCATGGCTATATTTTCATCATGTTATCCTCCTTTATTTTCTTCTTCATCTTCTGGTCCAGCCACCTCTGCTTTAAAGGAGACTGTTTTCTTCTTTTCTTTTTGAATTTGCCTATCCAAGTGAGTTTTCTCAAAAGCTATTAGATCACTTCTGAGTTCATCATAGGACATTTTGTCAAGGTCCTGACATTCGAGTGCGATGACCTTTGGCTACCAAACCGTAGGTAGACTTCTAAGAATTTTTCTGACCTGTTCTCCTCTTTTTATTGTTCTACCAAAGGATTTCAGATCTCCAAGAATTTTGCTGAACCTGGAGAATATTTATTCTACAGATTCTACATCCTTCATTTGAAATAGCTCATACTCACGAACCAATAGATTTATCCTTGTTTCTTTTACCTTGTTACTCCTTTCATATGTGACTTCCAATTTGTCCCACATCTCCTTAGCAATTTCACAACTTGAGATCTTTTCATATTCTTCACCACTGATAGCATTGTACAGTCGATTTTTTTCTTTGGCATTCACAGTTATGACAGAAGCTTGCTCATCAGTGTGGTCATTTAAATCTAGTGGATCAGTGAATACTATTACTTGACCATTTTCATCTTTCCTTGGGGGAATTGGAAGATTTTCCTTTTTGATCACTCGCCAGACTTTGATGTCATAAGACATGGTTTATGCTCCCATACGCACTTTTCAATGATATAAGTGGTGTCCATTGAAGTATTGTAGTCTAACTTGAGAGGTTCCCTTGTGAAATAATGCACCAATAACTGTGTTTGATCCCATGATCTTTTCCTTACTAGCAGTTAAGCAAAGTTTGTGAGCCTTTCTCTGATACCAATTGAAAGTACAAGAAAGGGGAAGGTGAATTGTGGTCTATTAAAAATTAGTCGACTAACGATGATATTAGTTGACTAGATCGAGAGTAGAATGTAAAATAACAGTAAATAGAAAGAGTTACACACAACGATTTTATATTGGTTCGGTACCGGTGTGGTACTTACATCCAGTTTCCCTTGGGTCACAAGGGTTCCCTTTAGATCTTGAAAGTATTACAACAAGGATGGTTTTGATTCGTTCACCACCAACGAAGTACAGCAACAGTGAATGTCTAATAATGACATAACCCTCTTTATTGTTCTAACTCTTCCTATCTTTTCAGAAATTGGTAAACTCAAGATTACAGTGTTTAGGCTAAGAAGTAGAGAGACTTAGAAAATAATGTGTGTAGTTGCGCAAGTTTTCCAATTGATATTAGCAACCTTCTTATAGGAGAGAAAAGAGTCGTTGAATATTGACGAAGAATAGAGGCACGAGATCTTTAAAAGGATTTGACCCAAGGATTGCCTCTTCGAATCCAGCTCTTGGTAAGGGCCGGATTCGATCGTGACTTTACTTATCACAACTTTCATTTACGAGACAATCAAGCCTTTGACTGAGCTTTAATTAAGGATACTGAATATTTGCTGGCAATAACTCCTTGATTTGAAATCTGATTTCCTTGATTGAGGCCAAATAGATCTGCAGACTTTTGAATCCTTCTTCAGGTCCATTGATTTAGCAATCACATCTTTAGATAGATTCTCATTGGTTTTCTTTTCTTTTGATGATTCCTACAAAACAGGGTAAGTGAACATTGTCATCATTGAAACCTTAGAATTTAACTTAACAACCTCTACCTCGAGCTTGCTGAGCAGGTGGGGTGCCAGCTGGTGCTATGACAATAGCCTAAGGACCCGGTGGAGCATGCTATGGCTGAGAAGTTTGTAGAGGTGTACCCCTCCTAAGTCTGAGGAAATCCCTCACCATATGGCAAGTGTTTCCTCACTAAAAACAAGCTCTGGGAGGCGTGGCTGCTGTGGCTGGCTCGGGCCAGGTCTGCTGAACTGACCGACGAAAACACCCCGTGTAGGAGGCACACTAGATATTGGCGGTGCATAATAAGGCTCCTGGGGCCTAGAAGGGGCTGGAACACCACTGGCGGCTTAGAGTGCTGAATGAACGGGGCGACTCATATAACCCCTACCATTGCGAGTTGTTGGGGGCACGAGCACCACTATAAGTGCCAGACTCTTGAGACCTCTTGGCCTCCCTCTCCTCTTTGTCCTGCGCAAGCATACCCTCATATCTCCTAGCAATACTCACAACCTGCTGATAAGAAATATCCATCTCCAACTCCCGGGCCATGCTAATCCTGATACTGGGGTGGATTCCCTCAATAAACCGACGAACCCTCTGTTGAACTGTGGAAACCAAGGTTGGTGCATGTCAGGCCAAATCACTGAAGCGAACTGCATACTCTGACACAATCATAGTACCCTATCGCAGCTGCTCAAACTTCGCCTGCCATGTGTCCTTGAGGCTCTGAGGGACATACTCTCTCAAAAACATGATCGGGAACTGAGTCCATGTAAGTGAAGTTTCCTCAGCCGGACTACTCAACTCATAAGCATGCCACCACTAGCAGGCTGCTCCTCAAAGCTGGAATGTAGTAAAAGAAATCCCACTCGACTCCGCTACACCCATAGTAAGGAGAATGAGGTGACACTCCTCCAGAAATTCCTGAGCATCATCTGTCGCCAATCCATTGAAGGTAGGAGGATGGTACTTCTTGTACCTCTCCAGTCTGAGCTGCTCCGCCTCAAAAGCTGCTGTACTAGTCTCGGGCTAGGCTGGATCTACCGACTGCATCAGTATAATCTCGAGAACCTGGTCGACCTGACCCCGCTGCTCTGGAGCACGGGCTGCAAGAGTATGTGCCTCTCCCCCGACCTAAGATGTGGCAAGAGCAAGTGGAATAATCTAGCCTAAGCTAAGGTACGGAACATGCTCAAAAACTAGCTAGAGTCTCCTGGAGAGCTGGCGCAGCAACAGGTACCTCACGCGTCTGTCCTCCAGCTGCAGCTACTTAGGGCTCCTCTGTAGCAGCTCGTGCGGGTGCTCTGACTGCACCGCATGGGTTTCCTCAACCTCTACCCCGGCCCCGGCCCCAGGCTCTCACGGCTCTAGCAGGGGGAGCGAGTGCCTAGTCATTAGATCCTCCAGTACGGGTCCTCACCATGTCTGAGAAAGAATGGAATACAGAAGTTTAGAATTTTTTATGTCAATAAATTTCGCATGACAACGAGTAAGAGAAGTATAATTTTTCCTAACAGTTCAATAGCCTCCCAAAGATAAGTACAGACGTCTCCGTACCGATCCGCGAGACTCTAATAAACCGGCTTGTGACTTACAACACCTATGAACCTAAAGCTCTGATACCAACTTGTCACGACCCAATCTTCCCTCCGTGAGAGGTCGCGCTGGCACCTAGTCTCTACGACTAGGTAAGCCTAATATTTTGCGGAATAATAACGAAAATGAAAACATAAATCTAACCATTAACAACACAGTAATAAAACAAATGATAGACAAAAGCAACTCTCAAAAATACATACAGAGTTTCCCAAGATCCGGAACATCATAAGTAATATGCTTCTAAGAATTTACTAAAAGTTCATACATCAATGTTTAGAAGTAATAGAGGAAGAACTACAAAAAAGATAGAGGGGGATGCACAACTAATAGAGAGGCTGGAATGATGTACCTGGATCTGTACATAAAAACATATACAGAAGAGTAGTATGAATACACCGCAACATTACACTGTAAGTGCCAAGCCTAACCTCGGTCGATTAGTGACGAGGACATGTCAGACCCACAAGATTATAATAAAAAGGCAGGAGAATGTAAAGTATAATAAATGACTGGGAGTTTAAACAAAGGAAAACACAATAAAATAGCAATACAGTACACAGGGATAAACTGCAGGGGATCTCCCGAGATACCGTCTCGTAGTCCCAAAATAAATATGCAAAGAGATCTCCCGAGGTACCGCTTCGTAGTCTCAAAAGTAAATATACAGGGAGAACTCCCAAGGAATCGCCTCATAGTCTCAAAAGTAAATGTGCAGGGAGAACTCCTGAAGAACCGCCTCGTAGTCTCAAAAGAAAATGTGAAGGGAGGATCTCCGGGAATACCGTCCCGTAGTCCCAAAGTAAAGACACAGCTCAAACAAAATGAAGATAGCAGTTACAGTAAGAAACCTACAATTTAGATTAAGTACAAGTTAAGAAAAGATATAGGAATCCGGTAAACATGCTGCAAAGAGTTCAGATAAGCAATTAAGGCACGTAGACATGCTATTCTAGGCTAACAGGATAACTACACACGCTAGTATACTCAAATAAGATGAAACAGGTTATTATTCAGTAAACATTAGGTTTTACAACAAATAGCCCGTGTACGCACTCGTCACCTAGCGTACACGACGCTCACATATCATAACAACACCAAATCTTAGGGGATTTCTACCACACAAGATTAGGCAAGCCACTTACCTCGAACCAAGCTCAATAAATCAGTAACAATGCCTTTTCCACGAATATCCGACTCCGAATGGCTTAAATCTAGCAAAAATTAATTACATATCATAAATTTAACTATAAGAAACTAATTTAGTTAATGAAATCAAAGCTAAGGCAAAAAATTGGAAAATCACCCTAAAAAGTCTCTCCGAGCCCACGACTTCGAATCGGGTAAAAGTCACAACACCCATTCACTCACGAGTTCACTCGTACCAAAATTATTCAAATGCGATGTCAAAATCTCAATCAAAACCTAAAATCTTAGTTGAAGAACTTCTTCCCATTTTTCCCAAATTTTTCACCCCAAGTACGAAATTAAATGATGAAATCAACCATAGATTAGTGGAATATAACCAAAAAGGAGTTAAGAATCGTTACCCAAAAGCGTTCTCTGAAAATCCCTCAAATAATTGCCCAATCCGAGCTCTCAAAGTCCCAAAATTAAAAATGGGATAAAACCCTCGAACCTGGCCCTTTTCTACCCAGCGATTTCGCACTTGCGGGCTCTTAGTCGCACCTGCGGACTTTCCATCGCAGGTGCGGATTGCACTTAAAGCCCAGAATTCGTTTCTGCGGTCAATCCTCCGCATCTGCGGTTGAGTAAATGTGGCTCCCTTCTCGCACCTGCGCCCACAGACTAATTCCTCCAGGCCGCACCTGCGGCACTCCTCTCGCACGTACGTGCCCGCAACTGCGGTCTCCCCGCCGCAGGTGCGACAACACCAGACGCATGTAGGCTTCAGCAATAACACAAGTCCAATTTTCGTTCCATTAAGCATCAGAAATCAAATCGGGGCACCCCCGGACCCTAACCAAACATACCAACAAGTCCTAAAATACCATACGAACCTAGTCGAACCCTCAAATCACATCAAACAATGCTGAAAACACAAACTACCCTCCAATCCAAATTTAATGAACTTAAAACTTCTAATTTCTACAACCGGTGCCGAAACCTATCAAACCACGTCCAATTGACCCCAAATTTTGCACATAAGTCATATTCAACATTACAGACCTACTCCAACCTCCGAATTGGAATCTGACTCTGATATCAAAAAGTCCACTACCGGTCAAAATCTCCAAAAATTCGACTTTCACTATTCCAAGCCTAAATAATCTACAGACCTCCAAAACACAATCCGCAGACGCCCCTAAGTCCAAAATCACCCAACGGAAGCGACGAAACTCCATTCCGGAGTTGTCTTCACACAGTTTCAACTACGGTCAAAATCCTAAGTCTTAAGCTTCCGTTTAGGAACCAAGTGTCCCATAACACTCTGAAACCAAAAATAAAACCTCCCGACAAGTCGCATGAGCATAAGAGAGATACGGGAGTAGCAGTAAACAGGGGATCAATGCTATAACTCTCAAAACGACCGACCAGGTCGTTACAGCTGGCAAGTTTAAGGGGTTGTCAATTCTACCAAATTACTTCATCTGACTCATTTTAGTTGTCATGTTTCATTTCTCGAGATTCAAATAATGAACGTTTGACCAACATTTTAAAATATTTATTTATTTGTATTGACACGAAAAAAATTATAATTTTGAGTACATTTCCTATAGTTTTTGAGTAACTAAATCATAATTTTAAAATAGTGAGTTGATCTAATCTAATTTAACTTAGAAAATTAGTCAAAATAACTCTTAAAAAGAAAAACGCGACAACTAAAAAGGGATAGAGAGAATAATATTTATGGTAAAATATAAGAACACAGACGGACACCAAGACACGATAATTAACGACAAAGTGAATTTGTGGCTGACAAATTTTGGCTAATTTTCCTTTCTCTTGTTTCAGTTCTAACACAGAAACAAGAAGTAATCCACAGAGGCAGAGATGGTGTGAGAAAGAAAAATATTTTGTGAGCAAAAAATAGAGAGCATTGGGGGATTTTGGTGTACGGAAAAAGTTACACAGAGATTATAATGCTATGATTATTATATTAAGATTAGTAATTCCTAAATTATTTAATTAATACTTGTATCTGTTTGGCTCATTAAAATTAAAGTGGAATGAATGTACAGTGTATAATGCAAACCTATGTTTCGCTTGGAGTTGGATAAAGTTATATATGTTTGTTTTCGATTTTAACCTTGAATATTTTAGTGATGAAAATGAAAAACTAAGGGCGTCTGAGGGGGTAATATCGTCATTTAATAACATTATCCAAGTAATATAGCTAATCCAACTACTAATTTTTATACCATATTCGATATAGAATAAATAGTACCAAACATTTTGGTATAAATTAAAATTATAGTAGTAACTAACCGATAACCAAATACTAGAAAAACATAATCCAAAATTTGCCATGTCTGCTAAAGTAAAGGAAGATTTTGATAAATATTCACTTTTAGAACTATTACTTGCAAATACATATAACCAGTATTTGCAAAGTAATTCAAAAATAGCCACAACTTAACAAAGCTTCTTCTTGTCACTGTTACACTCAGTGGTGAAGTCAAGAATTTTTCCAAGAGGATTCAAACTTGAAAGACGTAAAAAATAACCCCGACAAAGGTGTTCAATATAACCTAAATATTTTACCTGTATGGGTCAGAATTCGATCTCACGGTAATCAACGGAGCTAATCTCGTCTTAAGCTAGTCCATGATTAATAGGTGGTACGGCCACTTATTCATAACAGGATTCGACCCTTGTCCGATTTAATCTACGAGGGCACGACCCATTCATTCCCCCATGGGGACGGAACCTCAGCGTGGCCCCGGCCATTTATTGCCAACTCACGAAATTCACATCTATAAATACTAAGAGTGGAAGCCCTAGAGAGGGAGGGGGGCCTTCTTCTTCACTATTTCCGAGAGAGAGAAAACACACAATAATACCCATATTGTGGAAAAAGGAATACCATTGTAAGGCTCTGAACCTCTCCATGGAGAGGCGGACCAACTCCATACTATCAATAAAGGCTTTTAATGTTTCTCCTCTTAATTTTGAGCACCGACTTTCATGTTCTTCGTTTGGTTCAATGGATTATTACGATTTGCTATGATTTTCCCGTAACTTATTTATATTGTTTTGCACTCATAAAGCACACGATAACTTTTGAGCAAACAATTTGGCGCCGTCTGTGGAGATTTTATAGCAAAATCGCGTAGTTCTTCCATGGACCGAAAGGAAAAAAATGCCGGAAAAGGAAGAACAACCCAGCTCAAACAAGCCAAAGTGGCATATCAGGCCAATGGAACTCGAAGATCTCGAATCGATATCTAGTTCCTCTGTCTCTCATCTATCGGATAGTGCAAACAAGAAGAAGAAGCCCCCCCCCCCCTTTTGGGGAGAATCTTCGTAAGAGATCTCCCACATCCCTGATAAGGGCTCCAGTCGGAAACCAGCACGGAGGAATCTCGAATCGAGAATCGCTTCAAGAAAGCCTGCATACCCAGGTTGAGAAGATAACGATTAAGCTACTCAAGATCTCGAATAAAAAACGAGCTTCAGCTCCCAAAAACCTACGAACCAAGACAGGCTATGCGCCTTCACCAAAAAGTTCAACTACGGTTGAACCGGGACTTAGGCTATGCTCCTTTACCAAAAAAGTTCAACTACGGTTGAACCGGGACTCAGGCTATGCGCCTTCGCCAACAAGTTCAACTACGGTTGAGCCAAGATAAGCTATGCGCCTTCATTAAAAAGTTCAACTACGGTTGAACCAGGACTCAGGCTATGCGCCTTTACCAAAAAGTTCAACTACGGTTGAACCGGGACCCAGGCTACGTGCCTTCGCCAATTAGTTCAACTACGGTTGAACCAAGACAAGCTATGCGCCTTCGCCAAAAAAGTTCAACTACGGCTGAACCGGGACTCAGGCTATGCGCCATCACCAAAAAAAAAAATTCAACTACGGTTGAACCAAGACAGGATATGCACCTTTCCCAAACAGTTCAACTACGGTTGAACCAAGACAGGCTATGCGCCTTCACCAAAAAGTTCAACTACGGTTGAACCAGGAGACAGGCTATGCGCCTTCACCAAATAGTTCAACTATGGTTGAACCTGGACTTAGGCTATGCGCCTTCGCCAACAAGTTCAACTACGGTTGAACCAAGACAGGCAATGCGTCTTCACCAAAAAGTTCATCTGCAGTTGAACTGGGACCCAAGATATGTGCCTTCGCCAATTAGTTCAACTACGGTTGAACCAAGACAGGCTATGCACCTTCACCAAAAAAGTTCAACTACGGTTGAACCGGGACTCAGGCTATGCGCCTTCGCCAACAAGTTCAACTACGGTTGAACTAAGACAGGCTATGCGCCTTCACCAAACAGTTCAACTACGGTTGAACCAAGACAGGCTATGCGCCTTCACCAAAAAGTTCAACTAAGGTTGAACCAGGAGACAGGCTATGCGCCTTCACCAAACAGTTCAACTACGGTTGAACCAAGATAGGCTATGCGCCTTTACCAAAAAGTTCAACTACGGTTGAACCAAAATAGGCTATGCGCCTTCACCAAAAAAGTTCAACTACGGTTGAACCGGGACTCAGGCTATGTGCCTTAGCCAAGAAGTTCAACTACGGTTGAACCAAGATAGGCTATGCGCCTTCACCAAACAGTTCAACTACGGCTGAACCAAGACAGGCTATACACCTTCACCAAAAAGTTCAACTACGGTTGAACTAGGAGACAGGCTATGTGCCTTCACCAAACAGTTCAACTATGGTTGAACCAAGACAGGCTATGCACCTTCACCAAAAAGTTCAACTACGGTTGAACCAGGAGACAGGCTATGCGCCTTCACCAAATAGTTCAACTACGGTTGAACCGGGACTCAGGCTATGCGCCTTCGCCAACAAGTTCAACTACGGTTGAACCAAGACAGGCTATGCGCCTTCACCAAAAAGTTTAACTATGGTTGAACCGGGACCCAGGCTACGTGCCTTCGCCAATTAGTTCAACTACGGTTAAACCAAGACAGGCTATGCGCCTTCACCAAAAAAGTTCAACTACGGTTGAACCGGGACTCAGGCTATGCGCCTTCGCCAACAAGTTCAACTACGGTTGAACCAAGACAGGCTATGCGCCTTCACCAAAAAGTTCAACTACAGTTGAACCAGGACTCAGGCTATTCGCCTTCGCCAATTAGTTCAACTACAGTTGAACCGAGACTCGGGCTATGCGCCTTCGCCATCAAATTTAACAAAGTTCAACAACAGTTGAACTGGGACTCCAGTTACGTGCCTTCGCCGATTAGTTCAACTACAATTGAACCGAGACTCAAGCTATGTGCCTTCGCCATCAAATTTAACAAAGTTCAACAACAGTTGAACTGGGACTCCGGCTACGTGCCTTCGCCGATTAGTTCAACTACTGTTGAACCGAGAGTCAAGCTATGTGCCTTCGCCATCAAATTTAACAAAGTCCAACAACAGTCGAACTGGAACTCCGGCTACGTGCCTTCGCCAATAAGTTCAACCACGGTTGAACTAAGACTCAGGCTATGCGCCTTTGCCATTAAATCCAACGAGCTCAACCTCTCTCGAACTACAAGGATGGACGCCTTCGTCCTCAACTTTAGCAAGTTCAACCACGGTTGAACCGAGACTCAGGCCAAACGCCTTCATCTGTGAAAGCAAAGCCCGACCTCCAACGGATCGAAGCGCAGGATAGGAACCCTCGCCATTCAAGTAAGTACTCCCAACTCGAATTAAGATTCGGGCCACGTAAAGTTTGGCCTCGGTCAAAACTACGAGACCACATTTTTCGCCATCACGATCGGTAGTTTGACCGCGTCCGAACTGGGACTAAGGCTAAGCGCCCTATCGCCAAATAGCGGCTAAGACTCGCCCGCACCGAGTCAAAAAAGCAAGGGCGCTAATAACTAGAAGTTAACATGCCTACCAGAGTCAAAACTCAGCAAATCACCCCATGAACACGCGCAAAAGAAAAGTCGAAGAGGGAAAAAGGAAAGACACAAAACAAGCACAAGGCAGGCAATGGAAAAGAAAATTTATATATTTACAAAGTCAATGACGGGTCATCCCCGCTTACACCCGGCCAAGGCCGGTAAATAAAAAAAAGGGAGAAGAAAAACAAGAAACACACAAATCGCCAAGCGGCGAGCGAAAAAAAAATACAACAAATCTTTTTACTCGGCGCCATCCGTGCCGTCATCTGCACCATCACCAACCTCTGGCATCACCGCGTCAAAACCACAGTCTGTACGGGCCTCGCGAGTCTTCTGACGCACTTCCTCGAACGCAGCCTCGGCCACGATACCGGCCTCCCACAAATTCTTATATACATCATGTTGGGCCTCGGCAAAAATCCAAAGTTCACGAGCCTGGTTGGAAGGGGCGGCCTGGTCCCGTAGGCACTGGTTATCCCCCTCCAATGCCGCGATCCGATCCGCCATGGCTTGGGCGTCCCGCTCAAAGACCCTAACGCGGTCCTCTAGCCCCGCCTTTCTAAAGGCCGTGACACCTTTCTTCAACTGGCACTCCCTCTCACGAACACAAAGTGCCTCCTCCAACCCTGCGGCCTTCGTCGAAGCGGTCCCCGCCTGCTGCCTCAAAGCCGCGACTTCACCCTCCAATGCGGTCACCTTCCCGTTCCATGCCGCAGCGGCCTTTGCTGCCTTGGCCTGATCTTGGTGCTCCCTCTCAGCTGCGTCCTGCCTTCCTGCCTCAAGCTCCTCGTCCTTCTGACGAAGCTGCCCCTCTAAGGCGCGCGTTCTGCCAAGTGCCTGCTGCACCTGAAGCTCCCGCCTCGCCAGCTCCTCGACCAAGGCCCGGCTACGGGGGTCGTTCCTCAAGCGCTCGCGCATCTCCCGATACCGGTCTCAGCAGCGACAGTACTTTTCCAATGCCCGCAAAAATACCCCCGAGCGGGTACGGGTGCGGGCTCGGCGGATACTCTCCATCTCCAACAGATAAGACTGCAAAGCAAAAATAGCGATTACGGTAAAGAATAAACTAAGGCAAGGAAAAAATGAACTAAGGTCATAGTTATATACCCTCAGGCCCATCACGGACACTTCATTCATCAGTCCGATATCTGTGACGTCCCTCAACGATGCATTCTCGGTCTCCGAGCATGGCACCTCTAATAGCGGCACCAAGCTATTCCCTTGGAGCAATAAGTTCGACTCCGCGGGAACCTCAACGAAGCGAGATCGCCCATCGGCATGCACCGTTAAGCTGGTGCGACCTTCTTGAATCATACGGATGTCATCAGGATCCAAGGACTCGTATCTATCTCCTCCAGTGTCACACCCTCCTCCTGCCGCCCGCGAGGTCGAGGCACCTGCCATAGCCGCTGAAGGAGCGCTTGGTTCGCCCATAATAACAGCCGCTGAGGAACTACCTCCCATCTCAGCGACTGGAACCACCAATCGAGTCGCCGAAGCGATGGTATCATCATGGCCTTAGCCAATCGGGGCAACCCCCAATATTTGTCTGCCATCAAGGCCAGACACCACAACCGCACTCCTCTCCGTATCTGCTGGGGGGGGGGGGAGTCCAAGTTAATCACCATAGTAGGAGCCGGCACGAACGCAACCCTCCACCTTATCAACGGCCTCTCCTCCTCCTCCTCCTCTAACTCAGTTAAGGGCGACTCCGCCCTAGGGCACACAGCCCCCGACATCCCCTCGACCCGAAATGCAGCCCGTACTGGAGAATGAGCTGCTGAAAATTCAACCGATGCCGCCCTCGGTACTGGGCACGGCACCGGTGCTGCCATAAGCCGAGCGTTCATGCCAGGCCTACGAAAGACCAACTGAGGAGCCCTGACGCGGCGTGCCCTTCCTGATCATAGAAAAACAAAGTCAGTAAATAGAGATAAAACAGAACGAAAAAGTAGAAGTCGAATACTCACCGGCTGCGGGCCTGCGACCATGCCTCACCCAGAAAGATGCCCATGTATGTATCCCCGCTGTATGGGGGAGTACGGCCTCGAACCACTCATGTATCCAAGGCAATGGGGCTGGCGGCGACCTATCAGCTACAAAAAATGACACGAGTTAACGCTCATGATCACAAATCATAAAGAGGGGAAGAAAAGGGAATTCAGCCACTAAAGAACTTACGTGCATGGTTCCAAGCCTCTGGGAACCCAGTAACATCTGCCACCAGATGCCTGGTCCTGATATAAAAGAAGTGCTCGAAAGGGCGAGGGTCGACCTCATCATCCAATCTCATGACCAGGCCTCTCGACCCACGAGGGCACGCCTGAATCATGGTGCCGCAGACTCTCTGAGGAGCGTAGAGACTAAGTACATGCTGCAGCGTGACCTCTCTACGGGCCAATTTCGTGTACTTGATGAACATTGACAACAATTTGTAGAGGGAAGGAGTGAACTGACCCGGGCACACCCCGTAATAATGGCAGAAATCCACCACCAGCATTGGGAGCAGGATCTTGAACCCCAACCTGAAGGGATAGGCGTAAAAAATGCAGTATCCCCTGCGGTCAATGTGGACCCGCTCCTCGCTTCTAGCGAGAACGATGTCTGCATGGGTGGGAATGGCCCCCTGTTTCCGTAATCGGGCCACCCCAATTTCCCCCATTAACGAGGCTTCATCCATCGGGTCCTCTCCACCGTCGATGGTGAAATCAATCGCCGGACCTTCGGGCCGAGGAACTACCTCGTCAACCGATTAACGGGGCTTCATCTACCGGGTCCTCTCCACCGTCGATGGTGAAATCAATCGCCGGACCTTCGGGTCGAGGAACTACCTCGTCATCCGACGGAACTTCTCCGGCCTCTATCAGTTCTACACCTCCCATTACCGGAGGTAGCCCTTCAACTACCGGAAAATTGACCGAAAAATCTATCGGAAGAGCATCGTGGGAAGAACTGCCTGCCATTGTTGATCTACTAAAGAGAAAGGGATAGAATTCAGTGGGCAAGACAAAGGTTATCACAATCAAAGGAAAGAAAGGAGAAGATGAATTAGCATAATGAAAAAGTTTCCTGTGATTCTCTCTCAGACGAACAATGAAGATATGAGAAATGAATGCCTCAACCCACCTTTATAGGCAACATAAATAGCTTTCGTGAAACCCAATAGCCATCATTAACCGCACGACCAACCGTAAAACGGTTCGGTTCTGTCGAAGCATGCGTCATTATGACAAGCTCCACGAAGCGGTTTCTCAGCCATCCGCCAACGTCCCACTGTCAGAATAGTCGCAACAGCCTGCGAACGCTGAAAGAATGTGCCGTACGCCTTCAAAATTCTGGACGTGACCAAATACGTACCCGGCGCATACTCATTCCCCACGGCCATCGCAATTATATGAAAGGCTACGGTCATCTCCAATGTATGAAAGGCTACGGCCATCTCTAATGTATGAAAGGCTCTCCAATATATGAAAGGCTACGGCCATCTCCAATGTATGAAAGGCTACGACCATCTCCAATGTATGAAAGGCTACGGCCATCTCCAATGTATGAAAGGCTACGACCATCTCCAATGTATGAAAGGCTACGGCCATCTCCAGTATATGAATGGCTACGACCATCTCCAACATGTAAACGGCTAAGGCCACTATGACGACCTGACCCGTCGTCTCATGTGTTTCTGTCCCATTTTCCCCATTTATTTCTTCTTCATGATTTATTATATATGTTGGGTGAGTTTGAGTTGACTCGGATTGGTTTTGGTAGGAAATGGGGCAATTAGTCTCTTTAAGGAAAGGTTGGTTTGAAAAAGTCAACCGGAAGTTGACTTGTGAGTTAGAGGGCTCAGATGTGATTTTCGACGATTTGGTTAGCTTCGAGGGATGATTTGAGGCTTAGGAGCGCAATTGGAAGTAATTTTAGAGGTTCGGTGTAGAATTAGGCTTGAATTGGTGAAGTTAGCATTTTGGCGATATCCGATTGATAGGTGAGATTTTGATCCGAGGGTCGTAATGGAATTCCGAGAGTTGCAGTAGCTTCGTTAGGTAATTTTTGATGTGTGTGCAAAATTTCAGTTGAATCGGAGGTGTTTAGGTCGGGTTTTTGATCGAATGTGAGTTTCGGAAGAATTTGATAAACTTAGGCTTTGATTTGGTGAAATTCGATGATTTTGATGTTAACGAAAGTGTTTTGATGATTCGAGCAAGTTCGAATAAGGTAATAGAACATGTCTGTGCTTTTGGTTGGGGTCCCGGGGGCCTCGGGGTGGATTCGGGTGGTTAAACGGAGAGTTTGGAGTTTGTTGCATGTTTAAGAATTTCTGGTTCTGTCATTTCCGCATCTGCGGAAAAGGGACCGCAGAGGCGGTTCCGTAGATGCGGCGGGGAGGTCGCAGAAGCGGTCCTTGAGGGCTTGGCAATTTTCGCAGAAGCGGAAGGCAGTCCGCAAAAGCGGACATCGCAGGAGCGGTTTTCGACCGCAGAAGCGGTCCTGGGGATTTTAAGTTAGACCGCAGAAGCGGTTATTTTGACGCAGAAGCGGGAGCCGCAGGTGCGGTATCCCAACCGCAGAAGCGGAAACCTGGCTGGGTTTAAGTGAACAGTGTTTTCACGATTTTGAAAGAGAAGAAACATTTTGGACTTCGGACTAAGGAGATTTTGGGCGATTTTTGAAGAGGGTTTCGAGGGCTATCATCAGGTATGGATTCTTGGACTTAGATTATGATATTATTGTGTATAAACATGGATTAACACTGAAAACCCAAGGAATTAAAGGTTAAAAATGGAGGTTAGGGCTTGAAACTTAAGAGAGCTTAAACTAGGGATTTGAGGGGTCAAATGGACTCCGATTCTTGTGAATTTGATATGTATAGACTCGTGGCGAGATAAGGATCGTATTAATGTAAAAAATTTTGGATTTCGAGAAGTGGGCCCGGGGCTCGGGTTTTGCCAATTTTGTGATTTTCGATATTTTTCGAGTCTTTTCTATTGGGTTATATTACCTTAGCCTATTGTAATGTATTCGTTGTGGTTTTGGTTAGATACGACGCGCGTGGAGGCCGGTTTGAGGGGCAAAGGCGTCGCGGGCTAGAGATCTCACCGGTTTGAGGTGAGTAATACTTGTAAATGATATCCTCACGGTTTGAAACCCCGGATTTGCACATCATAGTGTTGTATTGAGGTGACTTGCACGCCGGATATGAGCGTGGGGTAGAGCATTGTTGGGGGACTGTGACTTGGTCCGTCCCGGTTGTTGATTTTTACCGCGTATTTGACTCAAATTATTTGTTATCATCATAATTTGAGCTGATTGCCATGTTTTGGGATTCATGCCAACTATGTGAATCCTTCTGGGATTGATATCACTGTTTTTGCATTACTTGCGTATTATTTGATCTCGGTCCAAGGTTTTAATACTATTTTGCAAACTCAGCCATTTTTCTAAGATTTGATAACTTAAACAATATTTTATTGACGTTTCGAGCTGAGGACTATCATGTTAATATTGCCCAAGTGGTTTATGTGCATTTCTGGACTGAGCATGGATCGGGCTGCGCGTCACAGCAGTGTTATAGTGATTTCTGAATATATGGATGGCATGGGCTGTACGCTGCAGCGATGACATATTGATATTGAGGCCGAGAGCCTGTTTGAGGCCACAATATGGCTGATATTGCGCTTGGGCTGTAGGAGCCCATCCGGAGTCTGTACACACCCCCAGTGAGCATCGTCAACGTTAAATGGATCAGTCTGCATGCCGCAGTGGGTACCGGAGTGTACCGTTATATGCATTGCATTGCATTCATACATTTGTTCACTATTCATTGTTTGTGTTGTTTCTTGAGATATTTATTTGCTGTTTTGATATTGTCTGATCACTCTTAAAGAGGATAAATTTTAGATAGTGGTGACAGTGACACTGTATGATGTAAATGGGTCAAGTAACAACGGCTGACCAGGAACAAGAATATCTCCTGAGGGGCGAGTTTTTATGAGCTCATTTTTACATACTTGTTGTGCCCGAGGGGCTGACTTTTGTGCTGACCTGCACTACTTGTTCTGCATTCATTTGCTTAACTGTTGGAAAAAGATATTTTCAAAAGAGGTTTTGAACTGAGTCAAGATATTTTCTAAAGGATTTTCACGTCTTCCTTGTTTTCTCAAAGGGTTACACTGTACTATATAGCATGTTGATTTGCTTTACGTGGTTTATTGCTGCTCAGCTATTATTTACCCTTATTACTCACTGAGTTGGAGTACTCACTTTACTCCCTGCACCTCGTGTGCAGATGCAGGTAATTGTTCACCCGGTAGCGGGTTTTGAGCCGATTGGAGATCTTGCTATCGTAGTTGTGCCAGGTGACCGTCAGCATTCGCGACACCATATTTCTTCTGTTGTTATTAAATTCCAACCTATATATTACTGATCTTGTAATAGTGTTAGGATTCTTTAGATGCTCGTGACTTGTGACACCCTAATTTCGGGCTGAGTTGGGGATGGTTCCCTGTTATATCATTTTCTTCCGCACTTATGATAATGTTATCTATTGTTTGACTCATTTATGCTAAGTAATTGCTAAAAGAAGTATTGTTAGTCTGTTGGCTGGCCTTGTCTTCACGAGAGGCGCCATCATGATCGGGTTCGGGAATCGGGTCGTGACAGCCACCATCGTCAATAAGTCGACCCAGTTCGACTACGACAAACAAACTCGACGACAGTTGAAGTCACGTACATGGCTACGGCCATCTCCAACGTGTAAACGGCTAAGGCTACCATTGTCAATAAGTCGATCCAACTCGAATACGACAAACAAACTCGACGACAGTCGAAGTCATGTACATGGCTACGACCATCTCCAACGTGTAAACGGCTAAGGACACCATCATCAATAAATCCACCCCCTTATTCGAGTTTTTTTCAAATCACAATCGATGAAGTCCACTCATCGAGCTCGGCCGAAACACGACCTTAATAAGCAGAGGGACTAACTGTATGGGTCAGAATCCGATCTCACGGTAATCAACGGAGCTAATCTCGTCTTAAGCTAGTCCATGATTAATAAGTGGTATGGCCACTTATTCATAACAGGATTCGACCTTGTCCGATTTAATCTACAAGGGCACGACCCATTCATTCCCCCATGGGGACAGAACCTCAGCGTGGCCCCGGCCATTTATTGACAACTCACGAAGTTTACATCTATAAATACTAAGAGTGGAATCCCTAGAGAGGGAGGGGGCCTTCTTCTTTACTATTCCCGAGAGAGAGAAAACACACAATAATACCCATATTGTGGATAAAGGAACACCATTGTAAGGCTCTGAACCTCTCCATGGAGAGGCGGACCAACTCCACACTATCAATAAAGGCTTTTAATGTTTCTCCTCTTAATTTTGAGCACCGATTTTCATGTTCTTCGTTTGGTCCAATGGATTATTACGATTTGCTATGATTTTCCCATAACTTATTTGTATTGTTTTGCACTCATAAAGCACACGATAACTTTTGAGCAAACATTACCTATATACACAATATAATTTTCCGACAAAGAGTGGTCAATTTATCACCCTTGCCAAAGCGTAGCTTCGCCCCTGGTTATGCTACATATTGAACTTGCTCTTCTTTGGCAACTCTCATTTGTCACAAACTCAAAATCACATACTGCATATCGACACTCAACTGCAGATAGGCTAGCAGTAATATCCTCATATTCAACTCCAGAAACTTCAGTTGTATCTTGAGTTTTACTTTCAATAATCATCTTTCAATTTAAAGTTTAAAATCCCCTTCTTCTTTTTTATTCTGAAAAAAAAAATTCTAAACTTGTTCATTAACAATCTAGGTTGGAGTAAGCGGAGCACTAGAAATATTATGCGGCCAAGGGTTTCGGAGCACGGATGTATGGGATATTCTTCATGCATCATATTATTCTTCTTTTCAATAGTTACACTGCTGTTATCTGGTGACTGGTGGTATACCGATATGATTTCGATTTTACTTCATCGAGATCATGATATAGCTAAAGAAGCAGACACTACTAGAATTTCGGAAAAAAGCGACCAAAATTTAGCGACCAAAGTTGGTCTGTCGAAAAAAGCGACCAAAGCAAGAAATAAATAGTTGAAACAAAATAGCGACCAAGGTTGGTCGCTACTTGATCGCTAATTTAGTCAAATTGCTGACTGGACTGGTCAGACTTGCTTGGTCAAACATTTTTTGAGATTAGCGACCAATGTTGGCCGCGAAAGTGGGACCCACTTACAAAATTTTAATAATTATATTATTATTTTAAAAAAATTATAAAATATAAATATATATAATTTAAAATTGACGATCAACGTTGGTCACTACATAAAGGGTAGGCAGCTAGCGACCAACTTTGGTCGCCTAAATGGGACACAGTTATATAGAATTTTAATAATTATATTTATATTACAAAAATTTATAAAATATAAATACATAAAATTCCAAGTTGGCGACCAAAATTGGTCGCTAAAAGAAATAGAGACCAACTTTGGTCGCTAATCTGGGACCCACTTCTAACGTTTAACAAATATATTATTATTTTAAATAGGCCAAATACATAACTGGGCCCTTAAACTTGGCCTTTTTTGTCACTTGGGCACTTAAACATAGAGTTGTTCCTATGAGACCCTTCAACTAAATCACATATGTGCCAATTAGACACTTTGTATACCATCTGAGAAAAATTTTTATAAAAATTATTGGATATGTAATTAGCTGCA
>MU772873.1:0-14327 GCA_026770625.1 Nicotiana glauca | reverse complement strand
CAGATATAAGGCCCGACAGGGAGCTACTTGAAAGATTTGAAAAGCTATTTGAAGAAGTGGATATGGTAGAAGCAGGTGAGGGCACAAGTAAAATGGATGTCCAGTTTGTTGGATCCCGAGCCAAGTTGAATAACTGGGAAGCTACTCCTCTCCCAACAAGAAGGGAGTTGTGGTAGTTAGCTTTTGTTTTCGTTTTTAAATCTATTTTATTTCAAGGCTGTAATACAGATTTCTATGTTCCGTCAAATCGGATGTGTCAAACCTTGTTATCTTTCAAATTTTAATGAAATGCAAATTCTTTCTCCCTCCATTCCTGATAGCCTTATTTTATTTTTCNAAATTGAATGTGATAATGAGGCAGAGTATGATGATGAGGAAGCTTTGGAAGAAATTAGTAAGGAGTTGAGTCAATATGAGAAAAAACCCAAACCGAACTTGAATGAGACAGAGGCCATTAATCTGGGGGATCAGGAAAATGTTTGGGAAACAAAGATAAGCGTTCATTTGGAATCCTCACTCAGGGAAGAATTGATAAAGTTGCTGCATGAATACAAAGATATATTTGCATGGTCATATGATGATATGCCGGGACTTAGCACCGATTTGGTGGTCCATAAATTGCCCACTTTTTCAGAATGCCCGCCCATCAAACAGAAGTTGAGGAAATTCAAGACAGATATCAGTGTGAAAATAAAAGAAGAAGTCAATAAGCAGTTTTGAAGCAAAGGTTATACGGGTTACCAAATATCCCACCTGGTTAGCCAATGTTGTGCCTGTTCCGAAGAAAGATGGAAAAACCAGGGTGTGTGTTGATTATCGAGACCTCAACAAAGCAAGTCCAAAAGACAATTTTCCATTGCCAAACATCCACATATTAATTGACAATTGTTCCCAACATGAGATTGGTTCTTTTGTGGAATGGTATGCGGGTTACCACCAGATCCTGATGGACGAGGAAGATGCTGAAAAAATGGCATTCATCATACCTTGGGGAACATACTGTTACAGGGTGATGCCGTTTGGACTGAAAAATGTCGGGTCAACATACATGAGGGCGATGACCACCATGTTCCATGATATGATACATCGGGAGATCGAAGTTTATGTGGATGATGTCATTATCAAGTCCAGAAAGCAATATGACCATGTTAAAGACCTGAGAAAGTTTTTCCAAAGGCTTCGCAGGTACAATCTCAAGCTCAATCTAGCAAAATGTGCTTTTGGGGTGCCATCAGGGAAATTGTTGGGGTTTGTGGTAAGTCGACGTGGTATTGAATTGGACCCGTCCAAAATCAAAGCTATCTAGGAATTGCCTCCGCCAAAGAGCAAGAAAGATGTGATGAGTTTGCTTGGCAGATTGAATTACATTAGCAGATTCATTGCTCAGCTTACATTAACTTGTGAGCCAATCTTTAGATTGCTGAAGGCAGATGATGCAGTTAAATGGACCGATGAATGTCAAGCCGCATTTGATAAAATCAAGGAATACTTGGCCAACCCACCTGTATTGGTTCCGCCGGAGCCAGGAAGACCTCTAATCCTTTATTTAACGGTGTTGGATAATTCTTTCGGTTGTGTATTGGGGTAGCATGATGAAACAGGGAAGAAGGAACATGCAATTTATTATCTCAGTAAGAAATTCAAGTCTTACGAGGTGAAGTACACTCAACTGGAAAGGACATGATGTGTTTTGACCTGGGTGGCACAGAAGCTGAAACACTATTTGTCAGCTTATACCACTTATCTCATCTCCCGATTGGATCCGTTGAAGTACATCTTTCAGAAGCCCATGCCCACAGGGAGGCTTGCTAAATGGCAAATCCTGCTCACAGAGTTTGATATTGTTTACGTAACCCGCACTGCGATGAAAGCACAAGCAATTGCCGATTACTTAGCGGAGAATCCAGTTGATGACGAGTATGAACCGCTGAAAACATATTTTCCTGATGAGGAAGCAATGAGCATTAAAGAATTGGAACAAGACGAAAAGCCTGGCTGGAAGTTATACTTTGATGGGGCTGCTAACAACAAAGGCGTCGGAATAGGAGCAGTACTTATTTTATAGACAGGTCAACATTATCCTGTCACCGCTCAGCTTTGTTTCTTTTGTACCAACAATATGGCTGAATACGAAGCATGTATATTGGGATTGAGAATGGCTATAGATATGGGTGTCCAAGAGATTTTGGTCATAGGTGACTCGGATCTTTTGGTACTTCAAATTCAAGGAGAATGGGAAACACGGGATTTAAAACTCATACCATACCGGCAATGTCTATATGAATTATGCCAGCGGTTTCAGTCCATAGAATTCAAGAATATCCCGAGAATCCATAATGAAGTTGTCGATGCTCTAGCCACTCTGGCATCTATGTTACACCATCCGGATAAAGCTTATGTGGACCCGTTGCAAATTCAGGTTCATGATCAACATGCTTATTGTAATACAGTAGAAGAGGAACTCGATGGTGAGCCATGGTTCCATGATATTAAAGAGTATCTCAGAATGGGGGTATATCCGGCACATGCCATAGGAGATCAAAAGAGAGCTATCAGACGATTGGCAAGTTGATTCTTCTTTAGCGGGGGGTTTTTGTATAAAAGGACCCCAGATCTCGGTTTGTTGAGATGTATAGATGCAAGGCAGGCTACAACAATTATGGCCGAAGTACATGCAGGAGTCTGTGGACCACACATGAGTGGGTATGTGCTAGCAAAGAAAATTCTCATATCAGGATATTACTGGCTTACTATGGAACGGGATTGCATTAGCTTTGTGCGCAAATGTCATCAATGTCAGGTACATGGAGACTTGATTCATTCTCCACCATACGAATTGCATACAATTTCGGCATCATGGCCTTTCGTTGCTTGGGGTATGGATTCATTGGGCCAATAGAGCCAGCAGTATCTAATGGGCACAGGTTTATTCTGGTTGCTATTGACTATTTTACTAAATGGGTTGAGGCAAAGATATTCAAGGCGGTAACCAAGAAGGCAGTGGTTGATTTTGTGCATGCAAACATCATTTGCCGATTCGGAATTTCGAAGGTGATCATTACAGATAATGGTGCCAACCTTAATAGTTATTTGATGGCAGAAACATGTCAAAAGTTTAAAATCGCTCACCGCAATTCCACACCATATCTTCCTAAGGCGAATGGAGCAGTTAAAGCAGCCAATAAGAACATTAAGAAAATTCTTCGGAAAATGGTAGAAGGATCGAGACAGTGGCATGAGAAATTACCATTTGCTTTGTTGGGATATCACACTATCGTCCGCACTTCGGTAGGTGCAACTCCTTATTCATTGGTGTATGGCACGGAAGCAGTAATACCCGCAGAAGTTGAAACACTCTCCCTTCGAATCATTGCGGAGGCAGGAGTGGATGATGATGAATGGGTCAAAGCCCGGTTAGAACAATTGAGCTTGATTGATAAGAAAAGATTGGCAGCAGTATGTCATGGGCAATTGTATCAACAGAGAATGGCCAGAGCTTATAACAAGAAAGTGCATCCACGAAAGTTCGAAGTCGGACAGTTGGTATTAAGGCACATCCTACCTCATTGGGCAGAAGCCAAAGGAAAGTTCTCTCCCAACTGGCAAGGGCCATTTGTTGTATCACGGGTGTTGTCCAATGGAGCGTTATATCTAACAGATGCGGAATGAAAATGCGTAGAGATGGCTATCAATTCTGACGCAGTTAAAAGATATTATGTATGATTTCTTTATCTTCATGTATCTGATTGTAATTGTCATATTTTTGAAATTGAAATGATGAAGGCATTTTGTTTCGCTATCCAAACACTTTATCCATTGCTATCCCTTTGAGCCTTATTATATTATTCTTTCATATCCTTCTTTCAGAATCAACAACAAAGTCAAACATTGAACGATGAAATGCCAAGAAAAGAAAGGAAAAGGATGGAAAAGGAAAGAAAAGAAAGGAAAGGAAAAGAAAAGAAAAGAAAAAGAAAAAAAAAAAAAGAGAAGAGGAAAAGAAAAGAAAAGAAAAGAAAGAAGGAAAATGCAAAGAAGAAGAATGGAAAGAAAGAAACATCGCAACAATGAAGCGATTTTAGGATCCGAACTACGTTTTGACTTGATCCCGAAAGGGTACGTAGGCAGCCTCACTGAGGTTCAGTCACAACAGAAGGAAAATCCAAGAATCCCCAAAGATTAGAACTGGGGCAGAAGTTATGTTTGATTATGGAATATATGATTACGAAAATTGTAATTTTTGAACCCACGTTGGAAATTTCGAGCCTTTATACCTTTCTTTGTAAACCCATCCAAAAGCCACATTACGGTCCAAAGAAAGACCTTCTGATCAATTTTAAGGAATGTCAATACAAGCAGGTGAAGTGAATCATGTTATGGACAACACTCTGGTACCAGAAAATGACAGATAAAAAATGAGAGAGTCTTATTGGTGAAAACCTTCACGGGCACCGTAAGGCGATGTGAGTTGAGAAATATAAAATGAGAGAGTCTTATTGGTGAAAACCCTCACGGGCACCGTAAGGCGTTGTGAGCTGAGGTAAATGAAAATGAGAGAGTCTTATTGGTGAAAACCCTCACGGGCACCGTAAGGTGAAAGTGAGAAAGAAGTTTGTGGTTGAAAAGCGGCAAAACAAGCAAAGTTTGGGTTTTGTTGAAGATCGAATTGTGAAATAAAGTTGGCAAAAGTGGCAATTAACAGTTGTTGGTTGGACAGACTAGGTTGGTTAATCCAAATGCATAGCATAATCAAAAGAATTAGCCTTCCCACTCAGATAAGTCCTGTCCTTTTGTCTTTTTCAAAGTATTTCTACCCTCAAAACTTCGAGGTCATTGCATTTCATTGGAATCTGTCTATAAGACATTGTCAGTTGAAGCTAACTACCAGCTTCTCAGTTATATGGCACAATAAGATCGGGATTATTTAAGGACAGTTGAAACAAGGAGGATATATGGTAATCAGACATTTGGAGAAAAGAAGCAAAATAAAGAAAAGAAGCACCAAGACAGTGACACAAGGAAAATAGTTGGGTCATCAGGATCAGAAATTTTGAAAGACAAGCTGGGAATTATGGCAAGGCAATACAAGTTCAAAAGAGCAAGTTGGAAGCAAGTTCAAATGTGGGAGCAAGGCCAACAAGAATGCAAGCAGCTAACCACCATTTTATACTAACAAATTGTTCTTTGATTAGAACAGGGACAAAAGATTCAAATTCTTACTAATCACTTTAAAGTGAATATGACCAATATGGATAACAAGGGAGTACAAAAGATTTTGGCAATCAGGCACACACCTGGAGAATAAGGGAAGATAGTTCAGTTTTAAAGGAAAGCAACAATATGCAAAGGAATCCATTTCAACCTCAGTAATCAGGCGCCCACCTGAAGAATAAGGGAAGTATGATTTATAATTTTCGAATTACACGTATGATAATATCCTGCATCCAGTTATCAAACTGGGGCAGAAAATTTTCTTTGTTTTGGGTGTTGTAAGCAGGCGCCCACCTGAAGAACAAGGGAATATCTTTTCAAAATTCGCAAGCAGGCGTCCACCTGAAGAATAAGGGAATATCTTTTTCAACGTTCGCAAGCAGGCATCCACCTGAAGAATAAGGGAATATCTTTTCAAGAACAGCAAGCAGGCACCCACCTGAAGAATAAGGGAATATCTTTTCAAAATTCGCAAGCAGGCGCCCACCTGAAGAATAAGGTAATATCTTTTCAAGAACAGCAAGCAGGCACCCACCTGAAGAACAAGGGAATATCTTTTTAAAATTCGCAAGAAGGCGCCCACCTGAAGAATAAGGGAATATCTTTTTCAAAATTCGCAAGAAGGCACCCACCTGAAGAACAAGGGAATATCTTTTCAAGAACAGCAAGCAGGCACCCACCTGAAGAACAAGGGAATATCTTTTCAAAATTCGCAAGCAGGCGCCCACCTGAAGAATAAGGGAATATCTTTTCAAGAACAGCAAGAAGGCACCCACCTGAATAATAAGGGAATATCTTTTCAAAATTCGCAAGCAGGCACCCACCTGAAGAATAAGGGAATATCTTTTCAAGAACAGCAAGCAGGCACCCACTTGAAAAACAAGGGAATATCTTTTCAAAATTCGCAAGCAGGCGCCCACCTGAAGAATAAGGGAATATCTTTTCAAGAACAGCAAGCAGGCACCCGCCTGAAGAACAAGGGAATATCTTTTCAAAAGGCGTCCACCTGAAGAATAAGGGAATATATTTTTCAAAGTTCGCAAGCAGGTGCCCACCTGAAGAATAAGGGAATATCTTTTCAAGAACAGCAAGCAGGCACCCACCTGAAGAATAAGGGAATATCTTTTCAAAATTCGCAAGCAGGCGCCCACCTGAAGAACAAGGGAATATCTTTTCAAAATTCACAAGCAGGCGCCCACCTGAAGAATAAGGGAATATCTTTTCAAAATTCGCAAGCAGGCGCCCACCTGAAGAATAAGGGAATATCTTTTTCAAAGTTCGCAAGCAGGCGCCCACCTGAAGAATAAGGGAATATCTTTTCAAGAACAGCAAGCAGGCACCCACCTGAAGAACAAGGGAATATCTTTTCAAAATTCGCAAGCAGGCACCCACCTGAAGAACAAGGTAATATCTTTTCAAATGCAGTAAGTAGGTACCCACTTGGAAAGCAAGGGAAGTACCATTTGAAATTTAGCCGTAAATTCTGATATTTGATAACATGATATACCCAGGCACCATACTGGGGCAAGAAAAAAATTTCTTTGTTTTTCAATTATGTAAGCAGGCACCCACCTGTAGAACAGGGGAATACATTTCAATTTCGGTAATCAAGCACCCACCTGTAGAAACAAGGGAACATGTTTTAGCAATTGTAAGCAGGCACCCACCTGAAGAATAAGGGAATACTTTTTCAAAGCAATCGCAAGCAGGAGCCCACCTGAAGAATAAGGGAATACTTTTTCAAAACAATCGTAAGCAGGAGCCCACCTAAAGAATAAGGGAATACTTTTTCAAAGTAATCGCAAACAGGAGCCCACCTGAAGAATAAGGGAATACTTTCTAAGCAATCGTAAGCAGGAGTCCGCCTGAAGAATGGACACAGTCAAAGTTATATGGAAAGAATGCAAGATGCGAGATCAAGACAATTCAAGAACATAAGATAGCAGACATTAGATAGGATTTTATAAAACACAGGGCATAGCTTAGGATAGCTTCTTTTATCTTTACAATGGTGTAATAAGGGGTCAGCAAGCAGTAACAACAACAGCAGCAATGAGATCACAGCTCCTGGTAGTCCCAGCTACCAGACATTCCTAAACTACACTGACCTGATTCCTGTCTAGCCCAGGATATGTAGGCAATCTTTGAAGCTGGATGCGGTCAAATTTTCAAAAATGATTCACACGGAATATGCGAATGGGCAAAAATCCCTCATTACTGCTCACTTATCTTTACACTGAAACTCTGCGTGTTCCCGAGCAAAGAGGGGCAGCTGTGAGCATGTGATTTTTGCCCTAAGCAAATTATTCCAAAAATCTAAACAAAATGATTTTTAAAATTTTGTCAAATATTTGTGGCATTTTTTGTGATTAATTAGTTGCATAATAATTCATAAAAAAATATATACAAAATACGCAGGAGTATTAGGATTTTAATTTTTCAATTTTGGCATTAATACATTTTTAAAAACAAATTAAAGAAAAATCAAAATAGCATTTTATTGTTTTTAATTGAAAAATACCATAAAAATAGAAATTGACTACTTTTAAAATTAGCAAAAATTAGAAAAATAGAAAAAGAAAATACAAGAAATAAATACAAAAGAAGTAAATAAAATACAAAAGGAAAATACAAAAAATATAAAAGAAATAAATACAAAATACAAAAAGAAAAAAATACAAAATACAAAAATATAAAATTGGGCTAATACAATAATTGTAGTAATTAAATTAGCCCAAATTAACCCAGGCCCAAATATATTACCCGTCTGCCTGGCCCCAATCCAAACGACATCGTTTGAAAGTAATTAATCTGGGCTGTTGAAATCGTTGATCAAATGGCCAGATATACCGGCCATCTATTAAACCAAACGACGACGTTTAAGACGTCAGATCTTGACCGTTTATCTATTTGATCTAACGTATAGAATTGAACCGTTACTAATTCAAACGACGTCGTATATGTAATAACAAATCTCAGCCGTTGAGTATTTCTAATCTAACGGTTCCTAGTGACCCTAAGGTTTTAAATACACAAAAATGTATTACACCGTTCATTTCATATCATTCTCTCTAAACCTAAACCCTAGCCGCCTCTTCTTCCCCCTTCTCCTCTCACCTACCCCGCCGGAACCCTACCGGCGGGAAACACAACTAACGCCGATGAATCCACCATTAACACCACAGGAAGGTCTTGACCTCCTCTTCCACCCCCCGTAACCAGTTTTCTTCGAAACCAACCAGAACTCCTCGAATATTCATCCAAGTGTCGCCGGAACCCAATTTCGGCGAACACGAGGTTTGATTCTGCCTCCACCCTTAACACCCTAGAACCCCCTACGCCTCCTCTTTCCACCTCTCTAAGTATTTTCCTTCGAATAGGCCCAGATCTCTTCGAATATTAATTTGAGCGTCGCCGGAATCCCACGCCGGCGAACACCATTACTTCAAAACCATCCCATAACATTCCTTAAATACCCCAGCCCTTATTCTAAGAGTCTTTTCACCGAAACAAGACTCGAAGGTCTGCCTGAAGTTAAGGGTCCAAGAAAATGATATCCAAGGTTTTGAAAACCCTGGAAAATCAAGAAAAATGAAGAAAAGAAAGGAACAGAAGAAAAAAAAGAGAGAAAAAGAAAATAAAGAGGAAAGAGAATAAAAAAGCTAAGTGTCTGATTCTCTTTCTATTATTTTACTTCTGTTTTTGTTTGCATGTCCACGATCTTCCTTTTTGTGGTTAATTCTTGATAAAAATGACATAGTCTTAGTTTTGATTTTTGTTCATACTGTTACACTTAGTTTTTAGGGTTTTGATTGTTTAAAAACCTGATTAGTAATTAAGGTTTTCTGTTAATTGGATTCTTTATTGTTTGAGTGGCTTTCTGAATCTCATTAATTAATTACCTAGTTCTGATTTGGTTATATCTGTTAAACTGACAATTAATTGACTAATTCTGATAATTAGTTAAGGTTTTTGACCCTAATTTTAGAGTAATTTTGGGTATTTGATCATAGTTAGGGTTAAAGGGCAGTACGGGAGTAAGGGTAAATAAAATAGGAAGGCAGGGTTAATTTGGGGAATGGCATTAGGTTCAGTGTAATAATCTTAAAGAAGTAGGTGTAGATTTGGGAATCCTATTTGGTTTAATGGTAAATACTTAAGGAATTAAAGGTATTTCAGGCAGGATAAAAGGGTATTGCAGTAATAATTCTAAAGAGGTAGGGTTAGAAGGGTAAAAGCCAAAGGTAGGAACCTTCTAGATTGGGGAAAAGGGGTAATACGGCATAAATAAAGGGGAGAAGAGTCAATTAAATAAAATAACAGGGGTCTAATTGCAATAAAATAAGGGACTAAGGGATAATTTCATAATTTGAAATTTCCTCCCTTTTCAAACCTATAAATAGGCTACATCAGCCTTCATTGACAAAAAAAAGTTTAAAAAGTTTGAAAGTTTTAAAAAAAAACTAGAAGACTTAAGCAAATATCTGAAATCCTTCTGTTTCTGCAACTATAATTCGAGTATTCTCTTCATCTCAAAACTAAAAATCCAAAAGTATTGTTGTTTCACTGATCCTACAAGTAGTTTCAAGTCTGTTTTTCTTCTATTTGGACTTTGGTGATTGAATTACTATTAGATCGAGGCTGATTTGGGTTGAAGCGATTATTTGTGATCTGGTTTTGCTTCTGCTTGGTTTTCTATTGGATTGCCTTCCTTTTGGTTTGAATCTGGTTGCTGGACTGTTCTGATCACTTTGTGAGCTGTTGTTGATTGCTGATTCCTTACTCTTACCTAGATCTCATCAGTTTCCTTTCCTTTACAGGTACTATTTCTATCGATTGAAGCTGTAACTGTGATATCGAAGGGAATGAATGAAGTTTAGATGATTATTCCATATTCTGTGATTTCTATATCAAATTAACTATGTGTATTCGTTAGGATTAGTTGTGGAAATGTAATAATAAGGACTGGACTGTTAAATCTAATTGATATTAACTTCAGTTTTTCTAGAAATAGTTCTATGTGACTGATCGAGAAAATAGGATAGTATAACAATAGTTTTATGTTGCAATTTGTTCATAATAGATTGATAATATAGTGATGTTTTATCCAAACACTGAAGTTAGTTTAGTAGTTAGAAATTGTTCCTACAAATGCATACTCAAAAATTTGATAAGCAATATAGATTGGTACAATAAATGTTTTGCATTTATTAATTCTGTAACGTGTTAGCTGTTATAAAGCTTTATACTGTAAAACAGTAGTTTAAATTCTCGTCTTCTATGAACTAGCTTTTAATAAGCTGATAAATCCGTAGTTAAAACATTTAGTTTATGGTTATCAATGAAGTGTCTGAACTTTTGTAAGTTAAAAAACGTATTATACAGATCAGTGTTATAATGTTAGTTTTAAATTGAATTAGTAACTGACAAAATTAGCAAGCATTCAAATAAATGAACTTTTTTTTTTTCTGATAGTTGATTGTATAAGTTATTTTTTTTTAAGTCAGTCATTAACAAAAAAGGAAGAACAGCCTTAAGCTCTGCGTTAATTCTGAAATAAATTTATTAACAACAGATTTGAAATTCAATAGATATGTTTCAATAATCCTTGGGCCTGGCTGTATCAATACGTGTTTCGGGATTTGGGCCAAAATTGACTTAATCAGTCATGAACCGTTTGGCCACAATGTTAGCATATGGGCTGTGATAAAGCCCAGAAATAACTAAAAGCCTGGGCTTATATGAGCTATTGGCCCCAATTGTAATAATTATTAGGCAATGTATAAACAATTTAGGATATTTCTTTCATGATTAGAGACGAAACACGTAGAAAATTTAGTACTTTAGACATGACCTTAAATAAAAAATGAGATGAGTCTCGCCGCATTAAAAATACAATTGTGGGGCCCTCAAATAATTGCTACAAAAAATCTTAGATTTGGAAGGAT
This sequence comes from Nicotiana glauca, assembly GCA_026770625.1. Lineage (NCBI taxonomy): Eukaryota > Viridiplantae > Streptophyta > Magnoliopsida > Solanales > Solanaceae > Nicotiana > Nicotiana glauca. The sequence goes on along the minus strand of MU772873.1, from coordinate 3,168 downwards.
CGTTTAGCAAACTTCACGGACTTTCTCAAAGTTAACAAGACGTAGATACTATAGGCACGATTATAATAATATTACCTTCTTAATACGGATGCACATTTATGTGATCCAAATCCAAGTCTCAACGAAGTCGAAATGTGTTGAAAGCCACGGGCGTACTGGTACGGTGTGGCCAAAATACATTTTTACGACGTTGGAATTCTTTGAATAATAAAGCGGAATATTAATGCACATAAAAATGGAACATATATAGAAATCAGATGAAAACAAATACAATAGTTGAGCGACCGTGCTAGATCCACGGAATTCGGGAGTGCCTAACACCTTCTCCCGGATTAACAGAATTCCTTATCCGGATTTCTAGTTTGCAGACTGTTAACAGAGTCAAAACTTTCCTCGGTTCAGGATTCAACCAGGTGACTTGGGACACCATTAATCTCCCAAGTGGTGACTCTGAAATTAAATAAATAAATCCCGTTTCGACTGTCCTTAAATTGAAAAAACTCCTTCCTTTTATTATATCCCTTCCCGGAATGTAGTAAATAGCGGTAAGAAAAGAAGGTGTGAAAGCACTATTGTTCGCACTTCAGTGGGTGCAACTCCTTATTTGTTGGTATATGGTACCGAAGCAGTGATACCTACAGAAGTTGAAATTCCATCCCTTCGGATTATTGTTGAAGCCGAAACTGACGACGATGAGTGGGTCAAAACCTGTTTGGAGCAATTAAGTCTGATTGATGAGAAAAAACTGGCAGCAATGTTTCATGGCCAGTTGTATCAAAAGAGAATGGCACGAGCATACAATAAGAAGGTGCGTCCCCGAAAATTTGAAGTGGGTCAGCAAGTATTGAAACGCATCCTTCCTCATCAGGCTAAAGCAAAAGGGTGTAGATATGGCAAGGGTTGTTCATTGTAACAAAAGTGTTGTCAAATGGTGCTTTGTTCTTAATAGATATAGAAGGCAAATGTGTAGACATGATTTGTTCTTAATAGATATAGAAGGCAAACGTATAGATATGGCTATCAATTCTGATACCGTCAAAAGATATTATGTATGATTCTTTGGTTTGTCTAAATTGTTGTTGATACCCAATTTTTTCCTATATATTTTTTATATGTATAAATACCTTTGAAATAGCATATATATGCATATATAAGCATGCACGAGGTTTTTATAATTTTTTCATAATATTAAAGATTTAAATTGATTTATTTCCTGTCATTTTTATTCATAAAATCTCAATAATTATTTTCCAAATTATTGTTATGATGATTTATTCATCTAATTTCTATACTTATTCCAAAATATGGTTAATATATTTTTATGCATTTTTATAATTGAATTTGGTATTTTAAGCTAAATTGCATATAATTGCAATGTTAGCCCATTTAACGTATAATTACTTTTTATATGCATAAAATTGGTCCCTATATTTTTAAAATGATAAATATATATATATTTTTAAATCATTTTGGTACATGAAATTATTTTCCAAAATTTTTTTATTATATATTATAAATTAAATAGGAAAAATGGCTATTTAAATTATATCCAGATTTGGTTTTCAATTGTAGCCTAAATCGGACCCAATCCCAGCCCATTTTCCTACTCAATTGCCCGACCCATACCCTATACACATCTACCCGACCCGGAATCCATTAAATCATGGCCGTTTATCTCCCAGATTAATGGCCCGTATCACTTCTTACCTTTTTTAATTCCTACAACCCCTAACCCTATCTCATTTCTGAGATTCCGCCGCCCTCACATCCTCTCTTCTCTCAACCTAACCCTAGCCTCTGTCAATCATTTCCCTCATTCGGTCTTCTCCGGTGACCACCCTTCAACCCCAAGCCTCTAATGGCTCTTCCTTTGCCATGCTCATTTTCTCTGAGGCCTTCAAGGGCCCTGGGTCACACCGACTTGCATCTAGGGTTTGTCGTCTAGTCTGTTCTTGGCTATTTCAGTATGATTCCGAGTGAAATCCTGCTGTACTTGTTACGATCCTTGAGGTTTCGACAGGTTCTTTCATTTTTACTTGGGTTTCTTCCAAAACCCTATTTTTTTCTTACATCTCTTAGATTTATACGACTTTTGAACGATTTGATTCTTTTCCTTTGATGTTGTACACTGTTCTCGAATCTCTTTTACAAAAATCATCGATTTCAAGTCATTTTCATCTACTTCTAAAGCTATGGTTTTTGGAACTTCTTCTACACTTTGTTTAAACTGATTCTTTATGTTTGAAACTTCTATCCTTGCATATCTTGACTGATTCTATATTCTTACTGCTTTTTCAACTTGCCTATGTTAAAAGCCCTAATTATTTAAATATCTTCTTTGTTTTGGTTATGTGTGTTATCATGACTACTCGATTCTTGTTAAGTTTCTGTGGTTACCGTGCTTCGAATAAGTTTTACTGAGTCATTAGCCTACTTATTGTCGACGCCCTCTTTTTCTCACGAAATCAGGTTTACGACATTTGGGAGGACAACTCTATTCCCTTTTGGGATTTGATTTTTTGGAATTGAAGAGTCGGCACCTAATGATTAAGTGCATTAGGACACTACGAGTTTTTGAGTTGGAAAACTAGAGTTTGGGTAAGGGCTAGAAATTATCTCGAGGGGAAGGTGTTAGGCACCCCTCAAGATCCACTAGTGTGGTTCCCGTCCATGTTACAATTGTGACTTTACATATAAGAAATAGGGCTCAAATAAAGGCACTTGCACACAAGTTTTAAAAGATAAGGCAGAATTTGTAGAAAAATTTAAGCAACTTATAGAGAAAGCAAGTAAGAAAACACATAAAGGGAGGGGGAAGTCCTAGGTTTATAGTCAATATGGATCACATCAATGCAATATCCAGTCATCACTCCTCAGAAGAGGGGTTGAACATGATATTAGCGCACCGGTCATCATGTCCATATCTACCCTTCCCACCCCGTTAAGATATTAAACGCGGAATGGTCTCGTTTCACTTATTGCATGCTATTACCCTGTCACGACCCCAAATCTAGGTCGTGATGGCACCCAACACAACTACTAGGCAAGCCCGACCACTTACTCTCTCAACCCGAGCATGAAGCTCAAAACCAGTTTATTTAATAACTTTTAAAAGCAGTACAGCTATAAGTTTAGCTAATAAAAATAACAATGTCAACATCCCAATAA